>JAQQZZ010080339.1:0-19482 GCA_030265115.1 Mopalia vespertina
ATTTTTGTCCGTCGTCATATAAGTGAAATACCCTTGAGTACGACGTTAAACACCAATCAAACAAACAAACAAATCAAGTATAGACATACTGCTTTACCAAGCCATGGAGGAACATTTATTTTTAACAGAGTTTAACATTGTATGGTTGTGTTAGTGGGTAATTACTGTTAGTTACACAGTGGTCGACATGTAAGTTAAATTGCCTTGTGCACAGTGTTACTTTTTAAATGACATAAATATTACTTTTGAATTATTGGGGATTATAACGCTGTAAGTTTGGATACCTTTGAGCCAAATATTTGCATTGCATCCTGTCATTGTTTCTGTCTGTGAGGTTAAAATTAATCCCCATAAATTGTGTGAATATGGCATTAAGCCCAATTAATCCATCAAAATCCATCCAAAAGCGATAATATGTGTGAAACAAATTACTTGTTGTGCTCTCTGTTTAGTTAGTTTAAAGTAAAAAAACTCACCTTGATTCCAGTTCCAGCTTGAATCCTCAGACTTAGGGGCCTCTGGAATTCACCACTTTGTTCTCGCCCAAAATTGACCAATTCTTTCATTTGTTTTTTTATTTTTAGCAAAAAGAGTCAAGAAACATGACCAGCAGGTGTCTGTAGAAGACAAGGAAGATGAACAATCAACACCTAAAAGACGACCGCAAGAGTGTAAGTTTTGTTTAGTGTTTAAATAACAAATTTGATTATTTGTCAAAATAAAAAGTTTACTTTTAGTGTGAGGTTTTCAGGGGCTTGCAGGGAGTGTCTTGGAGGTTTCCAAACTTCTGTCTTATAGGAATATAAGATTTATCAAGGGAGGTTGTTTGATATTTGAAAGCATGTCATCTCATCATTGTCGATAGCAGGGCTTTAAAATGATGTTATATATTTATATATTCTTATACTTTGTGATGTAAATAAAAAAAGTGTTTGAATCATGACCATTCTGACATCAGAGTATCACCTGCAAGGGCTCCTTAACACTCCGATACTCTCATTGGACTGTCCTGATCATAGTGTTAGCCAGAGGGGTGTCTCGGTGTCTTTGAGACATCCAAGAAGCCATTTGAGACACCTGGTTTCAGTCAAATTCAACATGGGAAAGATAAGGGAACAGTAAAATGAGACCCCCTGTTTCTGTAAAAATTGTGATTTTAGACACCCTCGTCTTGATTTCTGACTATTACTATGGTCCTGGTGTTGTAATTACTTGTGGCAAATATTGGGAGGGTTATGTTGGGAATATGTTAGTAGCTTTGCAGGTGGTTGGGGGAACTGCATGGTGCCCTCGGAAATAAAGGGCAACAGGAAGCTGATATGACATACTATTGTCATATGATTTTCCTGTCTTGTCTTTGTTTGTTACCAGCACTTCTGGATAGAATGTCAAGTTTTTCACAAACACAAATTGTAAAATTACAAAATCTCAAAATCCTACATACTGTCCACACATTATTTTCCCAAGATTCCCTAGATGACATTGGCTTTTATTTTTACAACAATGGTTGTATGATTTTCCAGTGGCGTCAAGTGGTTTCCTGCCCTCTGGCTAAGGGCAGTGTAATTGAAGTATATTTATGCTGTCCGCTACTAAGGAACATTCATTTTCCAACAGAGCCTATGTATATAACACTTCTCATTAAAGTTGTGTTGTTGTTAACTTTTTGGCAGTACACTGCCGTCATATAGTTCAGTTGTCTTTATTTATAGTGGAAGGTATAACATGTACATAATACACACAATTCAGTATTTATATTATACAAAGCCCAATCTGGCTTATCATCCAGAGTGAAATAACATCATATAAGTGAAATACCCTAAGCATGGCCTTAAACAACAATCAATCAATCAAGTGGTTTCCTTCAACCATTGGGCTGAAACACCATGATATGAGTGAAATAACCTTAAGTGTGTCGTTAACCACCAAACTTGGTTATTTTTGGGTTGTAGGTGTATGGGAAGAGGTTATTGTGCAATCTCCATACGGCTACATCACTACATTGATTGAGACACTAGTTCCTCTAGCAGGTACTCTCATTAATTGAAACATAATTGTTTGATATAATTTGACACCATTAGCTTTATTCAATACCACAAATAGCCACATCAGACCAAAAAACACAATAGGTGTTCCGTTTTAAGACAATTCAAGGTATCAGTGAATGGCAGTATTGGAGAGTATTCTCACCCGAGTATTTTTGTTTCAGTTGGTGTGCAAGTGTTGCCTATTGTTACCACATCGCCTTTATCACCACAGAAAACCAGGGACCTGCCGCACTTTTCAGCCAAAACATCTGCTCCAAGGTTAAAAAATAAAGTTAAGAAAACGAATCGTAAACAAGACGATGTTAAAACCCAAACAGATCGTGAGATGCGAGGCCCACCTGGAAACTGGAGTTTGTCCGGTATGTCAGAATGGCAATACGACGTCAATCTCGTTATTACTGATATACAAGAACTACAACAGTTGGACGAATTTTTAGGCAAAAAGGTACTGTTTCTTTGTGTTTTTACAAAACCGTTACTAAGTACGAAAGTTTGGCTGACATAGTTTTATTGTTGTACATATCTTTTCTGGAAATATACAAATTTGACATGAGTGAAATAACATTAAGAATGGTCTAAAATCCCCAATCAGACCAAAATACACACAATTAGAAATTTTACATGAATATAATTGTAAAAACTGAATCTTGTTGGAGGCAAGTAAAAATTTTTGATCTTTACATTTAAAAAAATAGTAAAGACATGATAATCATATAGTTGAAAGTGAAAGATTTGCTAGAATAAAAATCATTTTGGATCAGAACAAAACACATGGCATTTTACGGTTGTGGTTGTGTGTTTATTGTCCATGTACACTGCCGTCATATGAGTAAAATGCCCTTAAGCACTAGGCCTTTGGCGTAGAGGTAGCGTGTGTGCTAACTAATCCTACTTCAATGTACCGTTCACAGGATCAAGTGAGTCACACGATGTGGCTCCGGCAATAGCTGGAGTGTTTTTTATGAGGTTTCCTCCCCGTTTTCCACTGTAATAAGGCAATGAGCAGTGTGAAGTGGACAATCCGTCTCATCACATTTGTGAAATACCTTTGAGCACGACGTTAAACCCCAAACAAACAAAACCCGTTAAGCATGATGTGAAACACAAATCAATCAATAAGGGGACATAAATTCGGACTTATTTAATTTATTCTTTCTATTTTGTTTGGGCGGGTGGTTGGAGGGAGCTTCATGTGCTCTCAGAGCTAAAGAGGAACAGGAAGCCGATCTGTTTGTGGTGTCTGTATTGCGTCTTGTCGTCGTCCTGTATTTGTCCTGTCATGTCTTTGTTTGTTGCCAGTGGTGTCAAGGATCATTTCCTTCACCCACTGGGCTGGCACGTCGTCATATAAGTGAAATACACTTGAGTATGACATTAATCCCCAATCAAACAAACAAACAAATAAATCTATTTTGTTTGGAAGAAATTTCCTGTTGCCCTGTTGCTCTAGGAGCTGGGGTGCATCTAGAAGCAGATCTGTTTTTGTAATATGTTTTGTGATTGTCTTGTCCTGTCTTTTTGTTGCTAAAGGCAATGAGGGTGGTTTCACTCACACATTGGACTGGCACACCATCATATGAGTGAAATAACCTTTAGTGCAGCATTAAACCCTCTGATGGCCCTCTGGCAAAGGGGTGTATGTTTCAAGACTATTACTACTAGCTTTTCTTTGCAATGGAGGAACATTAATTTTCACATTTTCACATTTAATGGTTGTGTTAGTGTTGTTGTTGTTGGGAGTACATCAGCCATATAAGTGAAAAAAAGGGCATGGCATTAATAAAAAATCTTTCTGTTTTGTTAATACATGCATTTATTTCTCTTTTATAGATGAAAGAATTAAACAAAGATCGAGGCAAGCGGGATACAATTTTTGACGTCGTTTTTAAAAAAGCATTGAAAGACTTCCAAGCTAACATGAAGTACTCGAGCTCACTGGCTATGCAGGTATGACCATTGTTTCATCAATTCTTTAATAGTTAGCGGGTCTGCCTAATGAACCCTCTATGTACCATGAGGGCCCTCTGACTAAGGGCAGTTTGTTTGAAGAGTAGCAAGGCTGTCTTTTCTTAGCACTGGAGGAAAATTAACTTTCCAACATTATGAAAACACTTCACATCTTGTTTGTGCTTGTGTCAATTATTGTTGGAATACACCGCAGTCATATAAGTGAAATACCCTTAAGCACGGTGTAAAACACCAATCAATCAATCGTGTACACTTACCATGAGTGTGTTAGAGTCAACCTTAAGCATATGAGTAAGTTTCACAATGTAGCTCTGACAATCGCAGGAAGGTTTTAACTTGATCTTCTCCATGTTTTCCTCTCTCTGCCTAAGGGCAGTTTGTTTGAAGATTAGCAATGCTGTCTTTACTTAGCCCTGGAGGAAAATTAACTTTCCAACATTATAGAAATGCTTTACATCTTTGTTGTGCTAGTGTAAATTATTGTTGGAATACACCGGTATCATATAAGTGAAATACCCTTAAGCATGGCTTCACCAATCAATCAATCAACTGTGTTTTCCACAGCATTGAATTAAGACATGATTAACAGGAAAGGCAACGCAATAGTATAATCGAAAAGATATTTGTTAAATTAGGTAAGTTATCTGTAAATACTCAAATTTTTAATGGAAGAAAATACATATAATGGTCAGAAATACATAGTGTCTTATGGACAATCGATCATCATAAAAACGAAAATACTTTAGTATGACGTTAAACCCCAATCAATTAATCAATCATGAAATGGAGTGCACATGATCCTGACTCAGTGGTAAGTGTGTCAGACTACAAATTCTCGTTGGATGTAACTGCTCACATGTTCGAGTCCCCTAACTAAAGATAAAGCTAGATTAAATCACTAAAAGTGGATTAGAGATACACCTTCAACATGTTGTAATGTCATCTTAAATTTAATAGCCCATCAAGTTCCTGGGCCCACATTAATTTCCCTCAGCTAAAATACATGCCGACATAATAGTTTCAGGGAACCTAGACTCAAAACTCTTTTATAATTTTGATCGATATGTATGTTCCATATGCTTTGTTAAATACTTTACTTTGTCAATATGTAATAGTCCAGCATAGCCAGGACATAAGTCAAATAGTTTAAGCAACCAGTTGGGAGGGAGTTTCCTGTTGCCTTGGTGCTCTCAGAGCTAAGGGGCAACACGAAGCTAATCTGCTTGTGGTGTCTTTCTATTGTACTGTTTTCTCATTGTTTGTCGAAAGGGGTTTCCTTCACCCATTGGGCTGACACGAAACAACTTTAAGTATGGCATTAAACCCTAATCTAACAAACAATATCATTCTTTTCCATTGTTTAATTTCACAGGAAGGTGTGGTCCATATAAAATACCGAGATTTGATGAAGCAGTTTGATAATATTATAACTTCACAAGCTAAACGAGAAAACACAAATGCTTCCTTCTCAATCACCATGGGAATTAACGCCTTCCGGGGATTCCTCGACGAATTCATCAAGGAAGTGAAGAAAAGAGAAAAACGAGACATGAAAAAAGTGGAAGTGGACAGAAAGGAGAAAAATAAAAAAGATTTTATTGTAAGATTTGCTAATGACTCGTGAGCATGTTCATTCCCTATAAAGTGAAACATCTGTCTGGCAATCATTTAAGCAACATTTTTGTTTTGCAACGCTTAAGTTGATTGAATTCAAAGTTGGTATACAGATTTTTTATTTTCGAGCTCTGCACTATTTTCTTATTTTTTGCATAGTTTTTCATTAATCCACCATTTAAAACAGTAGGGGACTTATATACAGTGTACTGTACTTAATACTGTTCTTTCCTTATTTATATGAAAAATGAGAGGGAAAAATGATGAAATTGTCAGGTCTGACTTCTGTCGGGAGTACATGTATGACCTGGATACCTAATTTCATTATTAATTTATGATAAAATAATAAACTTGAGAGAGACCTGTTGCTATGATTAAGTGGTACATGTAAGCAAGTTGGCCTACTAATCTTACAAGTTATGTTATGTATTTTTCAGGAACATTTGAATCATAAGTTTGATTATGTTCAGTTCAACATCCAAACATTTTGTGAAAGTTGTTCTCTTTTGATGTGGATCTCGGAAAAAGGACTAGTTTGCCAAAGTAAGTGTAACCCATAGGGCTTGGTATTTCCTCATTTTTAATTCAAATCCATGTTTTCCTTTACCTGTATGTTTGACATTATTGGATAATAGTTTGAACTGGAGAAGCAAATGTACACAAAAAAACATCATATACGCAATAACGGCAGAGATAATAAATACACAAACTAAATGTTAATTGAAGAAGTTGTTGGGAAGAACATACCCTACACTTATATACAGAGATCACTGGCTATCCATATATACACAGCCTAGTGTGGTGGGTGGAGGGGTGGCAGGAAGCTTCCTGTTGTCCTGGTGCACTCAGATCTAAGGGGCAACATGAACTAGATGCGTTTGTTATGTCTTTATATTACACCCTGTTACTGTCTTTGTTTGTTGCAAGTGGTATCGTGGGTGGTTTCCTTCACCCGTTGGGCTGGCACTCCATCATGTGAGTGAAATAACCTTAAGTATGCCAGTAAACCCCAATCAAACAAACAAAAATGGTTGTGAGAGGTTTATTCATGCTCTCAGAAAGCGCCACTGGAGCTTCGTTCCGTTTGAAAAATAATCTAAGACTTTGATTATTCTGATTGTAGATTGTAGATTCACCTGTCATAAAAACTGCTACAACAAATCCAATGCTCCATGCAAAGGGTCCAATTCAAGACAGGAAAAGGTAAGGTATTCAAGTCTATCTGTTGCCATCAGGTATATGAGTGAGTCACAGGATGTGGCTCCGGCAATCACTGGGGTTGTTTTTACAAGGTGTCCTCTCGGCTTTCCTTCATATTTAAGAAATGGACAACCTGTCATCATATAAGTGAAATACCCTTGAGTACGACATTAGACCCCAATAAACCAAACAGTACCCTAAATCACCTCAAATCTCATCCATGACAAATCCTAACTTTTTTGCTCAATGTGACATTATTACAGCATGTAATCAAACAAATTTATGATTTCTGGCATATGTGGATGCTTTCTAACTGAAAAATTCTTCTGTCTCTCAGACACAATTTCAAAGTCTTTTGAAAAATAGCTTCCAAAATAGTAATTTTATGGACCAATTTGAGGTGATTTAGGATTAGTTTTAATTAATTGATTGACATATTAACCATTGTGGTTCATTTTTTTTTCATAGTAAACTTCATGACAATTTTTTTTTTTATCCTCTTAATTATGGTATTGTAGGAATTCACTGTTAATTTTGGTGGTCGGTTGCCAGGAGTTTCCTGTTGCCCTGGTAACACGAAGCACGATAATAAGCAACAAGAAACCCGAATCAAACAAACAAATTTTGTTTTTGTTGTTTTTGTACAGAACCGTGGCTCCGGTGTATTTGGTGCTCCCATGAGTTACTTCTCAAAAGATAACAATGGCTGGTCTGTGATAGAAGAATTAATAAACACTATAGAAACACAGGGTCTCTACACCGTTGGAATTTACAGGAAATCCGGGGCGGCACAGAAAATTAAACAGCTCAGGCAAATCATGATAGATGGTACGTGTTAGCTTACACATAGTTGAATAGTTGTAAATGATTTTGATGATATAAAGGGTGTGACAATACACAAAATTGTTGATTGATCACACTAGATTGTACTTGTACATGTCACTACTATGTTCACTGTTGACGATGGCAAAATAAAGCCGAAATATTCAGTCAAAAAGAGTCTTTCATTCTTCGGAGTTGCAATACTTGTGTACTATCTTATTTAACGTCGAACATTGTGTACTGAAATGCCTTAATTTGTACAAACAAACTTTTAAAGTGAAACTTGAAGAAAATCGAGAAAAGAAAATAAATAAAAATAAATGAAATACAAAAAATACATGGAACATTATTATTATAACAGTTTCCCATGGTATAACAGAAACAAAAAACGAGAGAGCCCGGTATCCGAATTGGACCCTTTAAATACAAGAAACAATACATATTTATTTAAAGTCGAATATTGTGTACAATATACACTACTCACTGAAGTTTCTACAAACAAACTTTTAACGTGAATTATTTAAAGTTAAATACATAAAATAGTTCGCCTCTCTCCTCAACAGACTTGAAATCGTTATGTACCTGCTGAAGGTACAGACATGAATATATATATCACATACCCAAAGGACCCGGGTTCGAATCCCGGTGGAGGCAAGCACTTTTTCTTTCTTCATTTATTCAAACATATATAACATATCGAAAGATTATCTTCACATGTATATGTTTTGATGAGCAAAGTCATATATAGGTTATTTGATATTCACGCTATTTTAAACCTACACAAGGCCTTTACTTGTTGGAGTCCACCAGGGAGCAGTTACCTAACGGGTTTTGTAATTAATTCTTTATCAGTTGTTGTACCCACTGAATCTTGACAAGTTCAACCAGCTGGTTACTCTTAAATATTTATTAAAACCAACAAACAAACATTTATATAAATGATTAAGAGCAAACATCGTATACATGTAAAATCTTGACTTGTTAGAAAAAACAAATAATAACAAAAATAAGAGAAAAAGGCAGCAAACAAACAATAGTGACCTGTAACAGGAAATCTATGTACATGTATGTCTGTCTGGCTATTACTGATTTTGCACATTGAATTAGTTTAAGAGATTGAATACTTGTTGAGTTAAAGACCTGATCTAGCTACTCATATAAGAGGCTCGGTAATTTACAAGAAAACCCTCGAACTTCAAGCTGTTTCTCTCCTTTTTTCTGTTGAGGTTTATCGCATGCCATCTGACGTTTCTTCCAAGGAGAGTAAAAGTTTCAACTTGCAGTCAAGTAGGCCTGCGCTATCTATTGAATACAGCCCGGGGGTTGGAGATGTTCAGTCCGTATGTAATCTGCCGCTGTCCTTTTAGAAATTAAAGCCCTATATAATTAGGCAATATTGTTATGGCCCTCGTCTTAGTTGCTTTGTGTACATTATTGCGTCATTAAAGTGGTTTGCTCGCCTGGATTGACTTATTCGAGGATAGGCTAGCTCATACGACAGACAAAGCACATGGCCACAGCAAACGAGATTACGTAATTTCTTAGAATGCGGCGAATGAGATGATATTCACGCGACAGAAGCTTTACGTCATACACGCGCCCATCTCGAGGTCATGTTTCATTTATGCATGAAGTTGTTGGGTCACTTCAATTTTCGTCTCAATCGTCTTCTGAAAGAAACCATTTGTTTTTTACTTGAAACGAAATGATAACGTATAGTCTCAAATAAGAAGGACAGGCATCGTTTGTTTAAATTTGATAATAATAATAAAAAATATTAAACTGAATATAAATGCTTTCTTTTCAAGTCAAGCAACTACCACAAAGTAAAACAGACGACATAAACAGTTCCTACATCAAGTACCATATATCTTTTCAACCAGGGTGCAACTTTGGAATTTGCCTGCGCCATCACCCTTACCAGAAAGTCAAGAGTTGGAGCTCTACTTTTAGCCATAATTACGAAAAATCCAACTGCTTAAAATATATATATTGAAATTTTTTTAAAATTTGATAACTAAATTTGTTAGTATTTTTACCACAGACGTTGCACCGATTTACAACTACATTACATCATAGCATAGTCCCGGTATATTTATACAGCTGTAATTTGTCTGGCGACGACCGCATGATTTTCGGTTATTTCCCGAATATCACTACGTTCAGAATGGTCCTGGTTTATAAACAAGCGGTCTTTACGTAAACCATGGAGGTTTGACTGACGGTTTAAATCAAATGCAGTTCGTATTCATAACCATATTCGTAGACTTATAATACAAATGTTTGTTATGGCTGGGATCAGAGATAGCTTAATTAATAGCTGTTCACCTGGAGGTCTCAGAGTTATGGGGCTACGAGAAGTCAGTGTGTCGTGTCGCCTTTTTGTCGTGTTTTGCATCTTGTCATTGTCTTGTATTGTTTTAGTTGTTGTGATTGCCGTCGAGTGGAGTAGGAAATGACCAGTTATAACACGAATTTATTGGTTCTTTAAAACGTTTTCATTTGGTTAAATTTAACTATGGGGATAATGAAGCCACCGGATTTTTGACCATTTTCTTGCCAACAAACACTTTCATATCACTAGGCGAGCAGCCATGCCGGAATTACATAACGACTGTTGCGACTAGTATCACGCTCCACCAGAAAACCCGATTAAGGGATTAATAGAAAGGATATATCATAATCCGCGTAGGCTTATCGTGCGTGTCCTCTGGCTAAGAGCAGTTTGTTTGAAGAGTAGCACTACTGTCTTTACTTAGCACTGGAGGCAAATTGACTTTCCAACATTATGGAACCACTTCTGCTTCATATAACATCCGTTAAATATTACGAATGAACACCTTTCTCCTAGCGGACATAGTTAACTAGTTAGTTTGTCTCTTTGGCTTATAATACCGCTGTATGTGGCGTAAAACACCAATCAATCGTTGGCTTACATAGTTCATTAAGGCATAGCAACATCTGCATATTTTTTCTGCGGTCGGATATAGTGTTACATTGCTGTATTCCTTTTAACAATTAGTTCCCTTAACAAAATAGATATAAAATTGAAGCAATACATAAGAATGGAAACAACACACCCAGAAATAATAACGTCATTAGAATAGTTACATGATAAAGAATTGAAAAATACTAAATATTTTACACGAGGAGAGGAATACTTTCTCCTAAACCTAAAATTGTAAATAGAGCCCAAATTTTCATAATTTGCTTGTGCTCCTGGTACGTAGTAGTTATATGAGCTTGAACATACTAGACTTTTTATGGTAATATTTTTTGAAATATTTCAATCTTGTATGGTGGTCACTTTAGTTGAAAGTGGAACCCTTCTTTATTTCGGTTTGTGTCCACCTTTCGCCGTGCAAGAGAAATATAAGCTATTCAACGAAAGTCCGTCAAACAGCACTTAAATTCTGTTATTTAAAAAAATAATTTATTGTTACATTCTTATTAACTTAAATCTTGGAATGGAGTGGTTTAACTTAACCTAATATAAACAACGCGACAATACAAATACTTTTAAACAACATTTTTACAAGCTTTCGAAGAAACTATCTACATCTTCAGGTATATACTGGCAACTGCAACCGGTTAGTCCTCAACTGAGGCCTTATATACAGGGGATATAATTACAATGGGAGTAGGGTTGGAGCACAAACGATTGGGGGGAGTAAGTGACCTTATTTGCAGTATTTTATTCTTCTAATGTATAATTTGTTAAAATATTTTTTTTTAAAAAACCAAGAGAGAGAGAAAAAAAAACAATAAGAGAAGAAAAATAAAACAAATATCACAAAAAACCGCAACGTTAACGAACATGAAAACAAAACCCGTGTGAACATGTTGGCTCAATCTTTGAGTAGTGAGTGGACCGAAAATTACAATGTTGATTAAAATAGCGTGTACAGGTTTTAGTGAAGTGGGGCAAAAAAACTTGTACAGAGGTTTCAGTGAAGTGGGACAAAAAAAACTTGTACAGAGGTTTCAGTGAAGTGGGACAAAAAACTTGTACAGAGGTTTCAGTGGGACAAAAGAAAACTTGTACAGAGATTTCAGTGGGACAAAAGAAAACTTGTACAGAGGTTTCAGTGAAGTGGGACAAACAAACTTGTAGAGGTTTCAGTGGGACAAAAGAAAACGTGTACAGAGGTTTCAGTGGGACAAAAAAACTTGTACAGAGGTTTCAGTGAAGTGGGACAAAAAACTTGTAGAGGTTTCAGTGAAGTGGGACCAAAAAAACTTGTACAGAGATATCAGTGGGACAAAGAAAAAAACGTGTACAGAGGTTTCAGTGGGACAAAAAAACTTGTAGAGGTTTCAGTGAAATGGGACAAAAAACTTGTAGAGGTTTCAGTGAAGTGGGACCAAAAAAACTTGTACAGAGATTTCAGTGGGACAAAGAAAAAAACGTGTACAGAGGTTTCAGTGGGACAAAGAAAAAAACATGCACAGAGGTTTCAGTGGTGCAAAACAAAACGTGTACAGAGGTTTCAGTGGGACAAAAAAACATGTAGAGGGTTCAGTGGGACAAAGAAAACTTGTACAGAGGTTACAGTGAAGTGGGACAAAAAAACTTGTACAGAGGTTTCAGTGGGACAAAAGAAAACGTGTACAGAGGTTTCAGTGGGACAAAAAAACTTGTACAGAGGTTTTAGTGAAGTGGGACAAAAACACTTGTACAGAGGTTTCAGTGAAGTGGGACAAAAAAAGCATGTACAGAGATTTCAGTGGGACAAAGAAAAAAACGTGTACAGAGGTTTCAGTGGGACAAAGAAAAAACGTGCACAGAGGTTTCAGTGGGACAAAACAAAACGTGTACAGATGTTTCAGTGGGACAAAAAAAACGTGTACAGAGGTTTCAGTGAAGTTGGACAAAACACCTAGGTATGTTCTCTGTGTATTTACGGTTCAATGGACTTTTTGTTCGATTGAGGTTAAACGCCGTACTAAAGGTTATTCCACTCGCATGACGGCGTGCCAGCCTAACGGGTGAAGGAATCCACCCTCGATGCCATTGGCAACAAACAAAGACAATGTATGACAAATACAGTACAGGATGTAATACACGGACATCACAAACAGATCGGCTTCACATTGCCTCTTAGCTCTGAGAGCACCATGGCAACAGGAATCTCCATCCAGACCCTCCGCCGGTTCAATAGAAAGGTTTTATTTTTTTGTGAGTTTCCCGACAATAATGCGAACTTGAATACATCTTTAATTTATGGATTAAAAATTATGGTCAAGAAATTTATTAAATTCAGGGTGACATTCAAAAGACCCAACAGTAGGACGTTTTGTGCAAGTTATATGGAGGCAAGCAAATTTTCATTTATTGTTCATTTATTAAATATATATATATATATTGAGAAATTTGACAATAAAATGAGAAAAAAATAAAATAAGTAAAATAAAACCAAAAGATTAACTCAATAATATGAATTTAAATTTACCCGATGCTCGACCAACATGATTGAATGGCCTAGTATAATAATAGAAGAAAATTAAATTTTCAGTTGGTTTTGGACTTTTGGTACATTGAATAAAAAGAAGTCTTTTTAAGGTTTACAATAATTGCTTTTTTTTGGTTAAAATTGCTGGCATTGTCCATGTGTATGACGACAAATAAATGCATACAATCAAGCGTTATGTAACTGAAGAGACGTCATCTTGACAATATCTCACATATTACGTGATTTGTAGCGGGTTAGATTTTTTCTTGGATTAAAGGATTATGGTTGGATTAATTACCCTTGTAAAAAAAATCGATTATCGCATTGTTATATATAGTTTGTTTTTTAGGTGGGCTTATGTCTTATCATTTGTAGACTGTTCTGTCAAAAACTTATATTAAATAATATATCCACAATGTGTTCAGGTCGAATGGCCGATAATGTCTCTGTAAAGGTAAATGTTATGGACGTACACGTACGACTGAAGGACTCGTGCATAGCGTTAAAAGAGAAGCGAGAGAAAATGTCGTCTACAGCAGCTACTAGCTCCGTCTGTGTATTCTGTTTGGCAAACATTATGGCAGTGTTCACAAGAAATGTCTTATAGCGGGAACAATAAATATTGACGGTAGAGTCTCCAATCAATCGATACGGACAGGTCGTTATCTGGTGTGTGTTTCCCCAGCCAGAAACATCCGTGACAAATCATGTATCAGCGAAACTTACACAGCAATGCGAAATTATCTGATTTAAAAAGTCCAATGTTGAGGAAGAGATTACAAAAAGTTGAGGAATACTTTTCGACAAATAAACTTTTTTATGAATCACTTTATGATCAATATACTGAAGGATATTGAGACTTGATACTCAACTTCGGTCATTCAGGACTGCTTTACCTAATAGTTCCGCGTATCATCATTACGTTTTTGTCTCCCTATACAATTCTAACTTCTTTGATCCTAATTCAGTTATAGACTATAACTCATCTCGCAACTGCGAGATTTCAGGCTACACTTCAACAAAGAAAATATGTCTTTTATATTTTATTCTTTATTGTTGTTTGCTATACTGCTATATCCCTCGACTTCCATGAAAATAGGTTTGTCGTATGGAATAATCGAGTTTAAATAAAGGTTATTTGAATTTGAATTTGAATTAATAAATAACAATGGAATATTCAGTATATGATTAACACGGGCACACTAGAAACAAAAAAAAACTTTTTTATATTCTAAAATAGTTTGACCAATACATGAAATACAAATTGAATTGTAAATATGGCAGGTAATCTGTAGAACAAAGGGTAATACAATCATGTTAAGATGGAAACATCTTCCATAAACGAGGTATTGGAATTACGCCTGACAAAAAGGTAAGAAAAATAAAAGTAAAAGTAAAAGCTAATTTAAAGATGGAAACGCAAGGACCCTCTCGCTTTAACTTGCGATCCTCTGCGACGGCCTGGTACCAAGCAGGACAAAAAACCCGGCCGCCATTATGACCCGGATATCGTTGAGGTGGCTTTCTGAGAAGTAATAATTGAAACTATTTTAAACATTAAAGCATTTGATTTAAACCGTCGCCGTCTTACTCTTGGTCATAAACCAAGGCCATGTTTTTGTAGTGATTTTCGGTGAATTACAGTTAATGGTGTCGCCGTCATCCATCAAATTGAAACTGTGTAAATACACCGGAACTATGCAATGATGTCGCCCAGCTGCTGATCCTTGCAATTCGTTTTAAAAGTTACTAACAACTTTACTTATTCTTAAATCAAACCTTTGTACGTTTTTTCTTACCCACAAGACACATTTACACATTTTTAACAGCTGGATTTTCGAAGGGTAGAGCTCCGCAACGCGACTTCCAAGAAAAAAGCTTGATGGCGCGGGTTTATCCCAAAGGTGCAGTCTGGGATGTAAAGCTAGATGGTACTCAATGGCTACAAAATAATATTAAATGGAACCTAAAACCAATTACAAAAAAATAGTATTGGATTATCCTGCTAGCATACGGGTATATCTATAATGGAGTCTCAATAGCTCAAATTTTAGATGTTGACCTGCCAAACCAAAGGTCGCTGCATGGTTCGATCCTGCGGAAGGCATGTACACTTTCTCAAGCAAAATTTTCGGAATTCATTCGATAGTTTTCTTAAAAAGTATAGCTCTTGGCCTTTCAAAGGTTATTGCTTTGAATCATTGTTGACAAATATAGATTATTTGGTTGAATTCACCTTCGCTCATGTATGGACGGGAAATCTGATGCATCGGTTCGATTTACGCTATATTCTTTTCAACAAACAAACAAAAGAGCAGGAGTCTATTATCTCACATAGAATTAGTCGCGTTCTTGCAACATAAATTGTTATAAAATATCTATAATGTAATAGCAGCGGATATTATAATAAATGTAACCGATAAGCTGATAAGCCTACTTTGATAACAGTTTACTCAAATTGAAATAAATTATACCTACGTCTTGGTCATAAAATATATTACAATAACTATTGCAAAAATACTACAATATAGGTAAATTTAACAGTGTCGGTTGTTACCATATTGTCGGTTAACTTTTGCAGTGTGGGTTGTTACAATATTATTAGTAAACGTCAAAGTGTCGGCTGTAACAACATTGCTGGTTAACTTTTACAGTGTCGGTTGCTACACAATTATCGGTTAACATTAACAGTGTCGGCTGTCACAATATTATTGGATAACTTTAATGTTCTAGTATTATTAGTAAACTTTCAGTGTCGGTTGGTATGACATTAATGGCATTTTATTACAGTATCTGCTGTCATAACATGGTTGGTATTTAATAACAGTATATTCTGCTATTACATGGTTGGTATTTTATTATAGTATCTGTTGTTATTACATGGTTGGTTTTTTATTACAGTATCTGTTGTTATACGATGATTGGTATTTTACTACAGTATCTGTTGTTATTACATGATTGGTACTATATAGCAGTCCATTTTGTTATTACAAGGTTTTTTTTTTATTAGAGTATTTTTTGCTACAACATTGTCGGCGAACTTAAACAGTATCGGTTGTAACAACGTGATCGTTTTTTATGACAGTATCTGATGTTATTACATTATTAGTATTTTTAACAGTATATTTTGCTATAACATGATTGGTATTTTATTACAGTATCTGATGTTATTACATTATTAGTATTTTTTTACCAGTATCTTTTGTTATTGCATGATTGGTATTTTATTACAGTATCTGATGTTATTACATTATTTATATTTTTAACAGTATATTTTGCTATAACATGATTGGTATTTTATTACAGTATCTGATGTTATTACATTATTTATATTTTTTAACAGTATATTTTTCTATAACATGATTGGTATTTTATTACAGTATCTGATGTTATTACATTATTAGTATTTTTTAACAGTATCTTTTGTTATTGCATGATTGGGATTGTATTACAGTATCTTTTGTTTTGACATGATTGGTATTTAATTACATTATCTGTTACCACAAACGTGAGCTTTGTATGAATCCGATCACCCCGCCGACGAAAACAAAATTTGTGTCACAGCTTCCACAAATATCCAGTGACACTTGCAAAGGGTACCGGCCAATAATTAGAGCCAGTAAATCCTTTCTTGTTATGTGTGTCACCAGCGTGGAATAGTCGACAAAACAAAACAGATTTCATACAGAAATATTGATAATCAAAGTTATGAATCTAAATGAACAATGCTTTACTTTAAAGTCTCTCACAGGTAGCAGAAGGTACGACATAGACACTTAATGATATCTCTCTGTCTTGAATAATGTGTTGCGTCGTTAAAATGTATTTCTGTTCTGGGAATAACAGAGACGTGATTAATTTTTAATGCAGTGCTTAAAATCGGGATTGTTTAACTGCTCTTCGCGCAATCAATTCGGCAGTATCGCGAGGTATTGTGGAAGCCAAACAGTGATCGCGATTGTTCGCGGACCACATCAAAAATTCATTAGCTCTGGAATAAGTCTTTACTGTGCAATAGCTAGGTGAATCTCCGTGTAGAACGAGCACCTGTCGCACAACTTTTCTTCCCAGGCCCTAAGTATTACTCGCTTACTGATCTTCCGTGGAAAATAAAGGTGATTTGCTGCCCTAAAGATACGGTTTAAAGATCAATTCACCTATACAGTTTATGCTTACAGCATTATGTCTATAAAACAAATACAGAAATAAAAGCGTGCGGACAAAAAGCGTAGATAAAAAACGCTGACCTATTATTCTCACGACAAACAGGTAAATGTGAATGGATTAGGCTACAGGCCCTTGAACTCAAAGCTCCTTAGTCTGAAACGACTAAGCAGTTGGATAGAGACCGGTGTCGCTATAGTTTCTCTCATTCATAGACTCCTTCAGAAAAACAGACTGCAGTAGAAGTTTTGAAACGGGAGCACTTAACTAACAAATGAGTTTATAACTGCCAATATATCTATCTTTACCTATGTATATACTTATATTTACTTATGTCTAACTTGTTCAGATTATGAGCACAAGCTCACGGACCTGACCGAGTTTCTTAGATAATAGCGAACTGCAGCTGCGAAACTTTTTAAGCAAACAAAAACGCGTGGCATTCGTTTGTAATCGCCCAAAGGACTCAGGTGTAGTCGTCTACGAATCACTTCCCTTCTGCAGTACAATGCAATCTACAGCTAAAAAGGGACATTATCCTGTCTGAAAGCTCATTTCCTGCTATAGTGCCGACTTAATACAAAGACGGCCTATTTTATATCAGGATGTTTGTATTTGCTTTTCCATATTCGAACAGAAACATCATTTCTTGGCGTGAGTGTTAAACAACTTTCAAAGATG
Source organism: Mopalia vespertina (assembly GCA_030265115.1). Lineage (NCBI taxonomy): Eukaryota > Metazoa > Mollusca > Polyplacophora > Chitonida > Mopaliidae > Mopalia > Mopalia vespertina. The sequence continues at coordinate 17,951 of JAQQZZ010080339.1, forward strand.
CCAAATATTCAGTTATTCAAAATACAAAGGTGCTCGTAGTCATAAAGTGTAAATACAAATACTTATCCTACACTGCACCATTTTACTGTTTCCTTTGATTTCAGACATACGTTGGCTTGACAGGTTGTTTTCTCAACTTTTGATTGAGGACCTTTGCACTTCTTTTTAAGAGCTGTGAACAGCATTTCTTGTTTCTTCAATACCTGGTAATTTTCCGCATATTAGACACTAAAGGACAGCGACAAAGATTTGGAATTTCTAAGTTTACTGTACAAATTCAAAACTCCTTTTATGGCGCATGGGTTTCACACAGCGTTGAATGACTGTTCTAATATGTCTATTTTTTTTACCATATATAAACTTGGTTATTCAGGTGTATGGGGCTAATTTTAAAAATATTTAATGATTGATTGATTAACTTTGACATCGAGGAGTTCAGGCACCGCATTCATAGCACGACCACTGAGCCTTGATTTGCCGCATATTACTGAATTCACTAACGGCGCTAGGAACAGAAAGGGTGTGGGAGCTAACGCTTTGTGTGCGGCGGGGGGCTTTTTCCAATAGATCACCGCTGATGGCTTTTTGCATGTTTATTCTAGTGATTGATCGATTATCAGACTATATTGTGGTTATATGTATTGCTGAAAGTAGATATCGAAAAACTGTAAACAATTTCAAACAAGTTCTGAAATTGTTTTATTATTATTATATAGGCATGATACATGTTTTCAAATGCCACATCTATAATGTAACTAAACCAACGACGAGCCATTGAGCTTACAATCCATATCAATGTTGTGATTATAACAAGTAGTAACAATACTATGAGTTAATCTACGTATGGATGCTCGGAGCATATAAACAATCATCTTCCCATTGAAAGGGTCAAAATGTGTAAGACGAGACTTCTACATTACTACCCTTGCTGCAATTCGAGGCAAAAACGTGGCAAAATTTAATTGGACTACTGCGGAAACAAGCAGCCAATCAGAAAGCCGTTTACACATCAAAGTCGACAACAAACAAGCGTGGCGCCACTGTCAATTTACGTGTCTGTGATGATGCCAAGACTCGTTAATGGGACTAAGATCGTGCGTGTACATTACATATATAGCCTACTTGTCCTCCTGTGTTTAGACCGCCTCTTTCTTATTCTAAGAAAGCTCCAATCTGATTGGGTGCCGTAAAGAGAGATCATCCAAAAATAACTGTTGTTTACTCAGGTTTTTCAATCTATTAAGGCAAGGTAGGGAAGGACGAGAGGCTTAATCTTCTTTTCTGCCTTGCCTTCGGAAAGATGATAAACAATATGGTCACCCTTTGTAGGCTATAACAGTTAAACTTGTAGCTCTAATTTGACTTATCGGATATATGGGCCATTTTTTTAAAAAAAACCTGCAAATAACGGTAAAGACGCTTATGGAAAAAACCAGTTTTTTTCCTCCACTAAAAAGAAATTATATTGAAGCTTTTCTATTAAAAAACATTGTGTTGCAGCAGCAAAGCTAGAACATTACTCTTTTTAAATA
>JAQQZZ010080350.1:0-18679 GCA_030265115.1 Mopalia vespertina
TCACCCATTGGGCTGACACGCCGTCATGTGAGTGAAATAACCATAAGTACGGCGTTAAACCCCAATCAAACAAACAACTATCGAAACGACTGAAGAATTTAATAATTACTTCAAGACCATAGCTTCGAACCTTAACAAGACCATTGGGATCAAATGAGTGTCCCGTTTACCTTGATACACGTCTGTCAGCTAAAAATGTCTAACAGATTAGTTGATTTGTTTCCTTTTGGGGCATTTGATTGGTTGATTGCTTGCTGTAAGTTTATAATATTGATTTTTATTTTTTGTGGTGATTTTGGGCAGTGATAAAAAGGAATTTACAGAATAAAACGCTGAAAAGTTCGAGATTGTGTATATTGCTCAAATTGAAATCTGTATGGGCAGATGTAAAATTGGTACACCGAGTTAGCACAAACCGTAGAGAAAAAAGGTTTTCCTTTAGAAGAGAATAACTGTTTCTCTAGTAGTAAGCGAAATGGACATTGGACATTGCACGAAGTGGAACGTGCTGAAGCGTGTGTAGTAACCACTATGATAAGTACCAACTGCTGCTACTAAGTATGTCTTTTAGTACGCCTAAGGATTTCATCATCTACTGGTTTGACAAGCCCGCATATGATTGAAATAATAAGTACAGTGTCGACTCCCGATAAATTTATAATTAAAAATATAATAATCAATTTTTAAAAATAAATCTATGTATGAATCTATCCTTGTAGACTTATGGATCTTAGTGTCTCTTGTGTTATCGATCTCATCAGTTTACAGCATTTTAAACCCAATAGACGATTCACTTTAGATACCGGTGAGAAGCAACATTAAGTGTCCAGACAACAAGTTTTGTTCTTTTTTCTGCTTTTGATTATGAACGAGTTTTGCTCAACTGGTGTAAGCCTTATTGGTTTTGAAGTCCAGTACAAATCAGAGCCTGCCACATTCAACGCTAGCCGCCAACTTAAGTCCTGCCCTAGTACTAGCTGCGGTACATACTAAAAACGTGTATTTGAAGTAAGAATAGTAATGAACATAAACCTTTATTCTTAGCATGTACATGTGACTTCCTGAATTTACACTGCTTTCTCATCTGTCCTCGATACACACTGGGTATTTTCTTACCAGTGTTTCAGAAAATGTGACAATTCATTAAATCTGCTTATTAAACTTACCACAGAAGCTCTCGGGGTTAAATATATTTGCGCTTGTATAGATACATATAGGAAGGAATATACTGCAAGCAGCATGCTCATGCTCATATATTGCCATTTAGCTGTCAATGAAACGCGACGGATTGGTCAGAACTGATTCGACCAAACATTTGTACGTAAGATCGATGAGGAGGAGCGTTTGCCTTCAAAAAGCCCGATAGACTCAAAGCGGACAATTCTAGTCTCCTATATCACAGATACACAGCCGAGGCACTGCTTGGGTATTGGAGAAGCTTCCGTAGTGTCATAGCGAACACGTTTTTATTATCAATTTCCAATAGTCAACGCGGTATCCAATATAGACCAAAGCAGTTTAAGGAGCAGTGGATTGCTTCAATTTTAACGTTATTAGAATCTGAGCGAAACGTCTATCAAATTATTTGTATACAGAATCCAGACGATAGAGCGCTCTGACTTTCGTGACAGCGCTGTTTTATATTCTGTCAGTGGCCGGACTGCTTTATAATCAACCACATTGTCAACTTTAGTGTATACCCTTATACAGACGCACTGATTCGCATGAAGGAAGAGACTTTAACCATCAACTGGAACTGGACGATTTGCTGTGCTATTGGCGATTTTATCAGATTGTAATGAGCGAACTACATCCATCAGCGAAGGGCTTATATCGGCTTGACATGATTGATTGAAGTTTTATCTGCATTTCAAGCATTATCTGCACAATCTACAGGTAAGCTATTCGTATTACTTGTATGTATTACTGCCATGGTGTACATTACCGGATTACAGCATTAAGACGTTTAAGCCGGTTATAACGTATATATTACACACCTTAGGTCTAATTGATTGCCTAGCGTTAACAGCCGGTGGTTAGAAGTAACTTTCTGTTTCCCTGATGCTATCAGATTTAAATGGGAACAGGAAGCCCGTCTGTTTGTGGAGTCTTTGTGTTGCGTTCTGTGATTGTCCTGTATGTGTCTCCTTTTGTCTTTGTTTGTTGTCAACGGCGTCGAGGGTGATTTACTGGCGCACCGTCATGTGAGTGATTTAGCCTTGAGTCCGGTGTTAAACCCCAATGAAACACAGACCGTGTCATACAAACATGTGTCAGATGTTTTTTGCAAATGTGTCCCAATTAGCATGTTGCTACAAAAGACAAGTTTGGGATCTACTCCTATACATCCTCATCCTACATGTCAATATTTCCCATTTCTCGTATAAGTGTTATTTTATTTTCCAAAGTAAGATTATCTTTACTGACAATACTCATCGGTTCTATACAACATCAGCGTGTAGCTCTATAAACCATCTATATCATTTGTTAGTTCATTAACTAGATGTAAACTGATAAAGGCCATAAAATATGAGACCTGTCGCTTAATTCAGCTAGGTTTCTGCTGGCAACCTATCCTTTATTGTGGCTGATAGGTGGATGGACCTATTTCTAAAGTCATAGAGTATTTTATGGTAATGTCGGCAATCGTGATTCTGTGATCTATTCGGAAAACGATTTATTTAACCTTTGTTGATTGGCGCCAGAACCAACCTGTGTTGCACATGGAATACACTTAGCATAAATGTGTACCAAATAGCCTTATTCCCACTGATGAGCTCCACAAAGTAGAGTAAACTTACAACTCCAATAAAAGATACACAAGGATAAAAGATTAATATTTCGGTTTATATTAAAACCATTGTCAAGAAACTCTACTTTATAAATGTGTACATTAGCGGAGGAATGAGCCATTTAAAGCTTCTCCTGTATTTTAAAAATAAACACACTATATAACGACATTCCAGTTAGCGTTTATATCAGAGATTAGGGGCAACATGAAGCAGATATGCTTGTGATATTTTTGTATTATGTCCGGTGATTGTCCTGTGCTGTGCTTGTTTGCCGCCAGTGGCTGTGGGGTTGATTTCTTCCATCTATTGGACTGACACGCCGTCATGTAAGTAGTGTAATCCTTGAGTAGGGCGGTAAACCATTATCATAAAGACACACATGAAGCTTGAAGCCAAATATAGTAAAAGTAAAATATTTAAGCGTGAAGATATATATCCAAAAAGTCATCATTTAATTTGTACTACTATGCTGTATCATTTGAGTGGATATCAAGTCATATGGGGATGAGTTGACGGACTCGTTACCGAAATCACCACTGACAAACATTAATCTGAGTCTAGCTCCCGCTGTCAGATAGGTAATGAGTGGGGCCAAATGCCATTCGATATATAAGTGGTATAAAGGTAGATTTTCCATGAGTTTCACCCTACAATTTCTTCGCTTGCTGTATCCGTAAGGTCATGTCGAGCTGAAGTCATTATAAGTATTGTCACATCCCTGTTCATTCGTATTTCTAGCGTTCTAACCGCCATAGTCCTGGGTTGTGTGACTAATGTTTAGTTGAGGATTTATCCTCACACCTTTTGCTAGAATGTCAGTTGTATGTAGTCCATTTTATCTTAAATTGCCAAATATCGTGAAGATTGTAAAGAAACAGATCTACTTATGTAATACTGTTACCTTACCACAGAACATTGTTTCTTATTAAACAGGTAAGATACCAAATTTTACACAGCCTGGATCTAAACCAAATATCACCATTATCTGTGAGAGATATAGATGTATAAAACAAAGTAATCCTAATCATTTCTCAGAGGGATGGTTACAGCAGCCTGCGCAAAACAGTTCAATTTACTAAATGCTTGGCATGAAATATCGTTCGAATACAGAATATGCTGACCTATTATAAATCACGAGACTTTGACTTCATGAGACTTTGGCAGAATTTTTTATTTTTCAATATTACAAAATTCGCTATGTAAAACCTTTGCGATTCTCTGAGTGACAGAAAATAATTATATCAAATACAAGAGCAATACATATTCGTGGCATGTGGACATATTTATTTCGCGTGCGTAAAAATTTCGCTTTTTAAATGTTTTTTGCACGGGAAAGAAACACATTTGACAGTATTACAAAAGCATGTATCAGACATGATTTATCGTTTTATTCCGAATCACCAAATGATAAAGCCGAATATTTATAAATTGTTAAATCTATCCGTGATTGTTTGTTTATTATTCGGCACTGCATAGTTCAATGCAAATGCAATTATAAACAAAAATGTGACAAAGCGTGCAAGCTTTGTTTTATTATTGACGTAAGATCGATATAAAATGCCGTGTAGTGAATTAGTCAGGGTAATTTATTATTGAGCAGGCTGAAAGCAATTGTCATTGAAAATACAGATTGGCCTCAAGTGGGTGGCCTTCTCAAGACAATCATGTAGAGATTTCACATACATTTCAAGGTCTCACGACAACAAGGTTTCATCACGGAAGACTTTCCATATTGTTTTTTGTATTTTCTGAATAGAAAGATTTTTGTGGCTTTTTTAGAAAGTGAATATAAACAGCATTTTCGTTATTTTGGGATAACGCTTTCTTAGTCTCTTAGTAGAAGGCCGGGTGGCTGAGTGGTCTAGGTGGCCAGAATTTATTGCTGGCGTGTCGATGCCTAACTCTGATGGTCGTGGGTGTGATTCCCGGATGGCTTTCAGCCTGCAAAATTTTCGGAACTAAAGCCTGTTCAAACTACGAAAGTGTTATTCCAAAATCTGAATAGGTCTGCGTTCGCCTGACAAGCAGTCTTAGATTGGCGAAGCAGTCTAGAAGTCAGTGTCTGCTTCATATTCTGACAACAGGCAAATGTCTGGCTCTCTCTGTGACAACGTATATTAAACGGGTTTTGATTGAGGAATAGTTTAATCATTTATTTGGATGTAATGCGATGCTATATGTAATGTCCACATGTGAGTGCCATAGTCGTCTGTGATAACGGACACTACCAACAGAACACGTTTCAATTTTCCCATCCGTGTCCAACACTTTGTCCCAGTATACTACGCTCACCACCGTGTATGGTCGGATCTTACTTAACCTGCAGATATAATTAGATTACTAAGTTAAATATGACAACAATTTCCAGTTAAGCACGCTTTTCTTTTCCTCGTTTTGCAATCTAGGTGATAATGGAAATATACGAACACGAGAAGCTTTATTATCAAATAATTAGGTAGTGGAATATTCGATTAGTTAGTTAGCTTAAATCAAGGGACACGTTTGCTTATGTTATCATTTACATGGCGGCGGTGTCATTTTTATTTCTGAATAATATTTGTGTTTTTACCTTTTGTATTAACCACATAACGGAATAGAACATATAAAGATATAAACAGTTGTGGCTGGAATAAATCCTCATTAGGCTTTTTATATCCCGAGAAAACCATCATATAAGAAGACATAACTTAATGTAAACTATGCGACAATACAAATACTTTTAAACAATATTTTTAACAACAGAATGTAAAAATGTTGTTGAAAAGTATTTGTATTTTCGCATTGTTTATATTAGATTTAGTTAAACCACTCCATTCTAAGATTTAAGAAGACATGTGTCTTCTTAAGTAAAATAGTTCTTTGATTTGTTTATTTGATTGTGGTTTAACGTCGTACTTAAGGGTATTTCACTTATATCACAACGGGTTGACCATTTCACACTGTTCTTTGTTTAAATACGGTGGAAATCTGAGAGGAACCCTCGTAAAAACCACCTTGACGATTACTCATATAGCTTGAGGATGACAGACTGACTTGAACCCGTGAACGGTATATCGAAATAGGATTAGTAGGCCGACACGCTAACCACTAAACACCGGCCGCGTGGTTTTGACATTGTTTTGTTATTGTCGTTTTTAGATGGTACTTGTATTTTACAAAACACCGTAATAAATCTGTCTTATTTTTGCCGGCGATTTCATGACCTATCTACCATTCTCATATAATGCAAAGTTTTGTTAGACACATTTTCTACTCCATTATTTTCCGAGCGTACAAATACAGAACTGCAGTCTATTTGTTATAATAGCCCCCGTCGCATGACTAGTTATTAATGTGTTAAGAGCACTGTCTTCGTTACAGTTCTTTTCTTGGTTCGTGTCTATGAGGTCGTGTCCGATGAACAGCGTTTCATGAGATACTATCTTTATTATGTCTGTTAATAAAACTTAACACGCAAGCTGATGCCATCATAATGATTTAGCTGTTTGAAAATAGTTAGCAGCAATAGTTGGTTAAATTACTTCCGGCGGTCAAGGACGAAACGGAGTAGGTAGAATGGAAGCTGTCATTCAAAAAGGCGTGAGCGAAGGGTCGCAACTGATTCGTTCTTAAAGTTGGGCCATATATCGATGGGACGGAACTTTCAATTAGCCAGACATTTCTTACATAGGGAGTTTAAAATTCAGTCTCTCTCCGCACAGGAGAAGACTGTCCACGCAATGTAGGCGTTGGAAATGTCGGTGAGAAGATATTTTAAATAACCAACACGTTTAGTCACCTCGGCATCGAAAAAAAACTTTTCTTGCCAGAAATGTTTTATGATTTAAGCACTTTGATTCTATTCCTCGCTACAAACTATATATGTGCCAGCTGTGTATCTAGATGCTATAATAGTTCCACATGGATGATTGAGTTTTTTTCACCAGTTGTACTCGACCTGGAGTAAGGAGAACTAAGAGGTAAGTTGTTCTGTTAACCAACCCTTTTGTATCACCACGAATTGACGTTAAACAATACTTAAGGTTTTGTGTACTCATGCATGGGTCCGTTTTTTAATCCCAATTGCTCTGGTTGCTTGCGCAACATTTTCCCCCGTACATCCAGAGGAACAATGATACTGCAATTTTCCCCAATATTGTTCTAAATTAAACTTATTTCATCAGAGGAACACTTTAAAGCATTAATATATGCCAGCGCATAAAATATTATTTTAAAACAAATCATGTTGCTTTATAAAGTATTATTTTCCTGACAATATATAGTGTGGCAGAGTTACCCATGGGATAGAAACACACGTGAAGATAAACTGCCCCATCACCTTGCTCATAACACGCGATCACACATGATCGATTAATTCGGTTACTTCTAGGTCTTAGCTAGCTGGCAGGACAGTTTTTGTTAACCTATAATTACAGATCTAGGCGACACTAGACCGACCTATTGGTGAGCTATGAAAGACTCTTATATTGACGTTGGTCACACACATATACATTATCTATAACGACAAGAAGCTTTACTCTCATTTACTGGCTCCCGTCTGCATCAAAACCAATCGGTCGTTATCAGAAAAACAAATAGTTAACACAGTAAACAAAAGGGATGCCGTTTGTCACACTGATAATGGCGTTTCCTTTTTAGAATAATGTTTCTAGTTATGGAAGCAGTTCTGGGTCAATTTCTTTGTTTATATAATGCTAGGTTCCAACTCTCGTGCAATCCGTTAAGAACACGACGATTGGTCATTCATAGCTGATCGTGAATTTCTCTAAAATGTCAGGTTTGTATAAGAGGTGATGCGAGTCGATACGTTCTGGTACGATTGGTTGCGATATGGTCACGGTCGGTCAATTTCAGGTGCGCAATCTGGTCTCCTGTTCAGATAGTATCATGTACGTTCCGACAGGATTGTCCCGATTGAGTCACGATTGGGTCTTGGTGTGACACGATCAACACGATCAAAGCCCCCGATTCGGGACGTGCGGATACTCGTAACATATCGTGAACGTTCCGTGAAAAAACATGATTTCTATTTATCTACTCGCATCAACTTTTATCTGCTCGTGAGTCATTCCTGTCAGGTCGTGAGGAATGGTAGCCTACACGACAGAGCGTCACAGATCATGGGAGATGGCAGCACATCTCAACAGAGCGTGGTACTTGTCTTGTCCAAGGTTGCTCCCGATTACCACGATTTGGAAGCACGATCAAATGCGATATGTTGCGCTTTGTTATGACCCAATATGTTTTGATGCGATGATCAAGATTGACAATTATTCGAGTTGATCGTATACATGTTTTTAACCGTCCAAAACTTTCCTACGATTGCCACGACTAACCTCAAGATCTGATAGGATCACCATGATTACTCCACGATTCAGACGACGATTTTAATCGTGCCGCGAATCGTGATATTGGGAACCTAGCATTACCTGAATTGGGTGTCCAAACTGTACACACTTATATGAAATATGAAAGTGCATGATTGAAGGATGCAGTATCTATAGTTATATACCAGGTGAGTAAAACGTAATCACAGGTCACAGAAGAACACCCTAACATGATTGCGGCGATCAAACGTTTCTCAAGAAAGAAAAAAAGACCAAACGTACGCAATAGGGCGTCAAGATAGTTGCACTCAATATAGATAGTATGTTATTTGATGTAATGCGAACTGGCGCGACAAGTTGAAACACCCCATCACCACTCGGTTCTTTCCGTTTCCACATTGATACTTTGGAGGCGAAGAGAAACGAAAATGTGTATTGTTAACGGCTGGATAGCTTGTATACAATCCTTTCGCGATTTCAAACAACATGACATAGCAACTCAACGGGTGTCGTTACTTACATCACAGTCAAATACAACACTATCCTTTTTTTCCATCCACAACTTGTCGTAAATCAAAAAATAAGGCTTGTGTAATATAAACACAGTATATATTTGATTTGGTATTTGACCAGCGAAGCAAATTTCTATGTCAATCTTCCTGAGTTATCTCCCCTCTGCAGAATGCTCGTAAATTGCACCAGAGATAAGTTCACCATGTGAATGGATAAGAATGTTAAGGCATCCAAGGAAGTGTATACGAAAAAGACTAAAAATGCGCCGTACGGCAACAAACATATTCGACTCCGCATATCGACGCTAAATATTAAATGGAAGCGCAATATGGTTGATTGATTGGTGTTTTACGCCTTGCTTAAGGGTATTGCTCTTATATGACGGCAGTGTATTCCAACAATAATTGCCACTAGCACACCCAAGATGTGAATTGTTTCCATGATATTGGAGAGTTAATTTTCCTCTATGCTATGTAAAGACATCATTGGTACTCTTCAAACAAACTGCCCTCAGCCAGGGGGCGGCCATCTTCCCTAAGCAGGTCTCCACAAAGTTCTGTCATAAGCCTTGCCACACATATTACCCCGTTGGGGCGGTCAGACAAAGGTCAAAGCAAGTTGAAAAAACGAAGAAGCCAATCAAATACATCAGCTACTCTTCAAACAATGTAACGCCTCTGCAGAAATTCCATGGTAAACAGCAGAGAAAGACAATATTCTATTCGGTCACTGGCCTTAATTATGCGTATTCTTGGTTGTCTGTTACAGCGGCATTCTTTACTTTGTTTTTAATGGGATTTTAATGTATTTCAATGTTCGGACCTGATTCTACTTCGTACGTCGAGACATTGGCTCTAAGATACACCCGGGCCATTTTGTTTTGCACTTCTTTTAATTGCTGGTATGTGGCATATGTCGCCCCAAATATTGGCGGAAATTAATGCGCGATGGCCTGGCATAGCGTATGGGAGTTGTCTTAGTCTCGTCCACTATAGAAACTCTCGCGAGACTACGATTGGACACACCTTGTCTCGAGACGTTGGGGGGGAGGGGGGGAAACAATAGGGTTAGCTGTTGGCCGTTATGTGCTATGCAGTGTTAGTGCCAATGCAAATTCCCACACTGTAAAAACACCAGTCAAATAATTCAACTATCAGAAATGTAACTCAATCCCAAATATAAATATGCATGTAACTTGTATGTTTTCACAAAGGACAGCTACCTTTTGACTGTAGTGGTATAACATACCATGTTATGTACATTTCTGTGGAAACAATCTTCAATGTGATTAAGCTTGGGTTTCTCTATGAAATCAAGATTTGATAATGTTGTGTTTTATTCATAGACATACTGAAAATAGACAACCAGGAAGCTACAAGCTTTTCCAGTTAAAACAACTTGAATCTAAACTGAAGCTAAAAGTAATTTTAGAATACACCCCAGGTGGGACCTATTTGTATCAACATCACAGGATTCCCCCAGCGTAATGCGCTTTTACATCACGCAATCCCATGGCGACAGAGCGCTACCATTATTAAAACTTTCCTTGATGTACATAGCGTAAGGGGGAAACGAAAACGATTCAAAATCAAGAAACTAATCAATATAAAGGACATTTAAACGCTTCGCGACATTTTGGTATTTGTTAAAAAAAGCAATTCTTAAGAATGGTTTTAAAATAAAATGCAACTTTCGCTCAGAACAATGCTGTTTAAATTAAGCGGCTTGTATCAGACTATATAAAAATGTCTACCTGCCATAATACTTGATACAGAATGTCTTGCTATGTAGAAAACCCAACACTTTCATACGTGCCCCTTTAATCAAGGCTGGGTGATTTTATGAAGAAAAAAATAATTCAATATTTTTAACCTTCAGATCTGTCAGACCAGCTTCTCACCAAATTCTCAGTGCTTCATTTCAGTCGTCCTAAATTGTACTACATGATTTTGTTCGTATGCTTATTAACTTTTATTGACGTAAAGCACAAATGGGTTGACGAATGGATTTAGTCTTCTGTCGGTTCGTGTAAATACGTATAATATGAGTGTTCAACCTTGTCATCCATCACTCGGCCTGATCTGTGAACCGGTTAGTGTTAACAAGCACACGCATGTCTACTGTGAGAAACTCTTCAACAAGTCGACATTTCCGGGTCCTGGTGTTACTGTCCGTTTTGGCCAGATGGCCGGCATTTACTACTTGAGATTTGGGGCTTGATTCTGAGAGCCGTAAGTTCTATTCCCGGACAGGTCTCAGTCTGCAAATTTTCTGTACACGAAGGTGTTCAAACCAAGAAAGTGCTATCCAAAAAATAACAAAATTACTGTTAATATACACTTCAAACGACACAAACATGATTTATAAATTTAACCCTCGTCTTTTTGGTACGTCTTTCCGTTCACGTCTTTATTTTATAACTAGTCTCTGGAATAAACTCAAGGTGTAGCCTACATGCAGCTTGAAAACCAAGTTTAGTTTCACGCACGTCGTCGTAAATTTTCGCTTCTGGTGGTTTTGGCCTGCATGTTTGTGCAAAGCACTTTTTTCATTAACGCTTCAATAGATTTAGCTGTTTTCGGCATAAGTTTTAAAGAAACTCACAGATGAAGTTTTTGAATTCGGAAAACGATCACAAAGCATATTGCACAATTACATACCAATTAAAATAAATATTTAAATATAGATCTCGAGATATCTTTTGTAAACCAAATGTGTTGTACAAATGGATCAGATTGATGCGTGCAAAGTAGATATGGTATTGACAACCGTACAAATACAGAAATACACCACTGTTGCAATCGACTGAAACTCATATAGTGTGGTGGGAAATTTTAAACGGTTCTTGCAATATTCAGTGGAATCTATCGACTATCAAATTGTTTAGTTTAATGGTATATTAGTTATAGTTACTAAAGTGCACCAAATAAGCATTGAATTAAATCTCTGGAATCGAAAATGTAAAGCAAACCATCGATCTGATTGCACGGCGCAATTAAAAAGTCGACTCCTTGTCCATCAAATCTGAAACAGTAATATTTAAGTGTAGAATTTAATCGCAACGTTCGGTGAGAAAAATGTGAACATTCATAAATGTGAAGAATAGAGCAAATCTGGAAACATCATTGCTTGATAAACAAAAATCAAAAGGTTTTCGACATGTTATTTTAGAATATGATAGGCAACTACCAATCAGATGCAGTATGTAAATTAAACCCGATCTCTATATTCACGAAGACAAAATGGGCAACAGAGCCAATTGAATCACAACTCTAGGTAAAGATGTTTTAAATGGACCAAGGCGTTTTTTCAAAACAAAATTGTGAAACAACGAGAAACCAGGTCTGACGCGGAATAAATGAAAATAACAACTCGAGTTTCGTGAATTTGATATTTTATTTAGCCCATAACTGCCAGTAGTAATTACTATAAGTTTGTCTTCGCTAAAGAAAGATTCCAGAACCGCGCATTGATACATACATATCTGGGTCAGTGTAAAGCGTCCGTAAGAGTGATTAGCACCCGCGTATAAACAGAAAACAATACCGGTTGAAATTTAATATCTATATTTTACTGACATATGAGAGAAAGTTAATCAACGGTAGGTTTGAATTCGAGTCAATATGAAACAGTTATAGTCATGACAACACCCAGAACATTATAAAGACAGAACCGTTCCAAACACATCGCACTGTCATGTGACGAGCGCATCACTCTTTCAGTACATGAACATGAAAACTTGATCGAAATACAACAAACAGTTGGGACAAGAGAGGTGTTAAATCTCCTGCCATTAATTGAATGATGATTCTATTATACGAACACGTCGGGGGATGGATTTCAATAGTTGATTATTGTTACTGATTTGAGATGGGATCGGCAAACTGCAGGTCAGCCATGTTTGTTTGTAACAGAACGACATTTGCAAGTTGTAAAAGTCTGTGTACGTTGTAACCTTCCATTGGTTAAATTGTCGCAATGACCAGAAGGTGAGCAACCAGAGCGTGGGAAAGCTGTATCCTACATGTGAAAATATGAAATAAATAGCTGAAATTTGCTCATTTCTTGGATAAAACAACATTTACGTTTTAATAAAAATGAATAAAAACGGCTTTATTATGTTTTGTATCCCTTTCGTTATCTACAAAAAAGGAAGAGGCTGCTTCGATTGTGACCAGTAGAAAAATACATATTGATTTCAAGGTGAGGTCTTTTTATTCAAGATTTATATGAACACATATTTTTTTATATGCAATGGAACGATATGAAATCTTTCCCGATATCTCTTAATTGCTTGCTGTGTTCGCGTGTGAGTTGACGAACTGCATCTGCCATGTGTTTCTGTACATTTTAACTCATTACAGCTACAGAAAATACACATTCTACCGGAATAGAATCAAAGGCCTTTGGCATACATTGGTATATACAGTACTGACGGCACTGATATAGAAATAACAGAGGCAATAGTATCCTAAAAAATATTCCAGGTTGACAGTTGTTATGACATGCGGCATGGTAACCAGATCGTGCGTTGTTTCAATGGCTACATACACCCTGGTATCCAGTTTAGACAATTATTTTTAAAAGACCTCTTAGTCAGTCCCTACTGGGAGAGAACAGTAGCAATGCCCTTGTAAAGCTCGCATAACAGACGTTTCAATGCTGAACAAAGTAGTGTCCAGGGGCTCGTTTCACAAAGCGATCTTAGCTTACATTCAACGTAACTGTCATGGTAACACTATGTCTTTAGTACTGGTCGTCACCGTAATAACGTTTTACGCAAGCTAAGATCGCTTTGTGAAACGGGCCCTAGTATTGGCAGTTATAGCTTCTTTAATGGTGAATGAATTCAATATCAACATCTCCAGTACCGTACTAAAACGCCCCTCCAATCCTTCGTACATTGGACCAATGTGTCATATATATGTGTAGACATTCACATGCTATTTTTAATACAGTTATCAGAGCTACGATTTCAATTGAAGCGATTTCTGATAATAAGTCAGGGTGCAGCGGTCGCAGTGAATCCTTTAATTTCTATATTTTATTGGATGAGCGACTAGCTGTCTATCATCGCACCTGTTATTAGAACCCGTGTTTTACATTTGTCTGAAATGTAATGTGTTATTCATTATATTTCGCTCTTAAGCTCTAACTATAAATGCGCCAGCTGTATGTCTAGAGGTAATATTCAGTGAGAAGGAGAAGAAGAATAGGATTTAATATACAGTCACATTGCACATGGACACCACAGGTAAGTTTTATAATACGACGTATGTTAAAACCATACATGAAGTGTTTCCATGTTAAAACGTATCAACTAAGCCTACGTGTAAATGTAATTCTAACTGCATTATCTGTCTGCGTTTGCTATACCTTTTCCCGTGACTGTTTCTGGTTTAAACTAAATTTATATGTATAAACTCATCACACAGTTGATATATACTCCATTATCCATGCAAACGAACCGGGTTTTTTAACAGTCTTTCTTTAGAAACGCTTCATGCAATGATCTGTGAATTACTTATATTTTTGCTTTAATTGATTGAATTATTATTGTTTTAAAGTCTTTCGTTAGAAACGGTTCGTGCAATGATCTGTGAATTACTTATATTTTTGCTTTAATTTATTGAGTTATTATTATTTTAAAGTCTTTCGTTAGAAACGCTTCATGCAATGATCTGTGAATTACTTATATTTTTGCTTTAATTTATTGAGTTATTATTGTTTTAAAGTCTTTCTTTAGAAACGGTTCATGCAATGATCTGTGAATTACTTATATTTTTGCTTTAATTGATTGAGTTATTATAATTTTAAAGTCTTTCTTTAGAAACGGTTCATGCAATGATCTGTGAATTACTTTTGCCATGATTGATTGATTTATCATTGTTTTACGCCACATTCAGTAGTATTTCAGTCAAGCTCTGGTGTGATAATGACAATTTATATCATGTATATTCTAGTTCAGCAGTCGCAATCGGTAGCCATTAACTATTTACCAGCAAAAAGGCTAAGTTAATCAAACTGAAGCTTATACAATCTGTATATTTTAGTTCAGCAGTATCGCAATCGATAGCCCCTAAGCATTTACCAGCAAAAAGGCTAAGTTAATCAAACTGAAGCTTATACAATCTGTATATTTTAGTTCAGTAGTATCGCAATCGATAGCCCCTAAGCATTTTACAGCAAAAAGGTTGTTAATCAAACTGAAGCTTATCTATAGCAATATTGTCAAACAAGTCCTGCATATAGGTGACTGTAAACAACTGTCCACACATGCACACAGTCACCGTAACTGTTTGATGTCTTAAGTCAGAAATGGCAGTTTGGAATGAATTCGACTTAGTGGAAAAGGATTGTTTGGTTGTTTGTTTGTTTTTTGTTTTTTGTTGTTTTTTTAAATTGAGCTTAGGATCTTTATAATATATATTACACTGAGAAATAGGTTTCTTGAGGGCTGTTTTTGTTTCACTGTCTAGGTTAACAGGGATATCAAAGGTTAAAGGGCATCCAGCGGAACAACAATCATGCTCCACTGTCTACGTTTCCAGGGATATCAAAGGTTATAGGGTATTATGCTCCACTGTCCATGGAGCACTTTCACAAAATGACGTACACTATAGGCGCAAATATGTCGTACAATATTTTAATGTCGTACGATATTTTGTGAAAATGACCCTAGACCTTAATATGAAATAAGCATCTGCAGGATTCGCGGCTGCTTGACCCCAAACCTGTCCATAGCCAAAAGACAAGACAGCCAATCACTGCAGATAGCGGCGCTTCAGAATTCGGGTTTTGACTCAAATTACGTAATGTGAGCTAGGAGGTAATGACTGTTAAAATTATCAGATGTATGCAAATACTAAGAGACACGAAGTTCACGGCTATAGTATGGTCTATTCAATGATTATACTGTTTTATAATGGCTTTCAAATTTTTCTTGCTTATTGATTTCAAGTTTCCTTGAAAGAAATCTTGAAATCTGTCCGATTTTTATTCTTCCTCTTCTTCCACCTCATCTTCTTCTTATTATTATTCTTCTCCCTGAATTTCTCCTAAACTTAATAAGTTATAAGTAAAATGGTTAAATGATTTAATCAGAAACTAAATGGACCCGCCACTCACGTCGAGATAATTTTATATGTTGATGTCATTTTACCGGTTTAACAAATAGCTTTGCCTATAGCGCAAACCAAGCGATCAACAATTTGAAAAATTGGTAATAGACTAACTCATTATTGTCATAGATATGGTAGATCAAATGTGTCACGTGATCACGAATTTGTGACATCCGGTAATTTGTGCATATCGTTTAACGCGGATTTACTTCATGAGTACAAACCCGTTACTGCCTTTTGCCTGACTTCAATAGATGTGACGTCATTCCAGACAAAGTAAACAAAAGTGAGGTTTTCACCTGGTAGAAAGCGGCTTATCGTAGAACACTTATGGCGCAGTTACAAAATTCACTTTCTGATTTTAATTACAAAACTTATCAGGCATTACATTTTTTCAAAAGTTGCGATTTTAATTATATTTTGATGACATTATTTATCTTCACAAATCTCAAAGATCAATCTAGGCGTATGTCTTTACATTTAATGATAGCATTGATGTCAATAAATCAATAATGCTATATTTTTAAGCCAATAGATATTGAGCGTGAAAGCTATATAACCGTTATTCCGTACGGTTATAACCACTAAGTTTAGTTTAAAATGTACATGGAAAATCCATTTCAAATAATTGTTAGGACACGTATTTCATGTATAAATGTAGACCATTTTTGGGTCATATCGTCTGTCTGTATCACTTTATTTGCGGCCGTTAATGAGCCCGTACATAATCGACCACATTGTGACGACAGCTGTGAGAAAAACATTTGAATCTAATATTTCAGACAAGAATCATTTGGAACTGTGCCATTTCGCTTACCGACATTTATATGTTCAATAAACTACTGTTCTATAATGTTTTGTAATCTAAACGCTGTGACACATTTTGTATGTCAATTGCGACCCTAAATAGTCCAGTAGCGACGTTAAAAAAGTGGAACATCTCGGTCGAAATACATGTTGTTATGCCGTCATATTCGTAGCCTGGCCCCGTCTCACACAATGCATCATGCTACTTGAGATTCCACTGTAGGGCAATTACACGATTAGAAGCGTTCAAACTCAGTAGCTAATGATATACTGGTGCACTAATAACTCCAAGCGAATAAAAACACTAAAAGTATGATTTTTTAAAATACTATTTATATTTCGCCAGTGAGAGCTACTAAAAAAAATCAGCTGTTTGTCCCGCCGCGTAACGCGTAACTTCATGACCATTTTTCGTAGGTGGGATGTATTGAATTAAACTTTTTTCCGCGAATATTTTGTTGTGTTTTGTTGTGTTTTATTATTTAGTGTGTGAAAAAAGATAACTGTGTTATTTATACGGCTTATATAAATAATGTTTCCCTAATATCGGTTTATCGTCAATTTCACGGCAGTCTGAGGTGGAACAGCATACTTATTTGTTTGTTTGATTGAAGTTTAACGTCGTACTTATACGACGACGGAATGTCCATTTCACCCTGTTCCTTTCTTAAATACGGCGGAAAGCCGGGAGGAAAACCACCCCAGTGTTTGCCGGAGTCACATCATGTGACTTGATATACCCGATTGTCGACAGGCAGACTCGAACCCGTGAACTGTACATCGAAGTAGGACTGAGATACGCCAGGCACTAAGCCACGGCCGCGGACAAAGAGTTTACTTATTTTAAGCCTCGGCCACAAATATAAACTCTGCCACCTCAAACTGTGGTGAAATTCACAATATACCAAGGTTAGGGAAATACTATTTGTTAAATAATCAGAGACTCTAGAGTGGGGTTATCTGGCGTGTAGTGTGAAAGACTGCTTTGACAGCCAGGTCATTCCATACTGATCACTCCCCACCCCCAAGAACGTGAGGCCAGAGCTGTCATGTCCGATCTCTGAGGGCAACGCATGCGCATAATTAAATATCAGATCAAGAAGTAGACAAATCGGCCAAATACTTAGGAAAACTGGTTACAACAAACGACTTGAAACCCGCTTTTTTTAGAAGCGAATAATGTCAAGCTATTGCACACTGCTAAATTTCATCTGTACTGAAACTACAACTATCTGTTCCCCCGAAGTCAAATACAGCAGAAAACAAATTATGTTTGTGTGTGATTGATATAACACAAGAATTGAGTCGTATTCAGCAATGTACGGCTAGACTCGACGCTATGATCAGGCTAATGCTATAAGCATGAATACAACACGAGTGCCTTTGTAAAATTGTTTTTGACAGCTGTGCATTGCATAGAAATTTAAAAAGACATTAACTGCGATCATAGTAATAATTGCTGATTTTTGTAAAAGCACATGTCTTTGGCTAACGTCCTCCGCGATATGGCCAACAGCTGAACAATGTTGACATGTGAATTCACCGCTATTTCATTGGCTGACTCTCCTTATTTAGGTCATGGCAGCGACGGCCGTATCGCGGAGAACCAAAAGTACGCCAGTCAAGACATGCGCTCTTACAAGCGGAAGTATTAGTGTTCAGAAGAATGAATTGGATAGCCGGTTGCAAGACCCGTCTATGTTCTAACGTCAAGATAGGGACAACTCTTTTTTTTTATTTAACGTATTTTATTAACTATCATTTACACTTAAAAGCCAGGCGACCGTGGATTGCGTGTAGCTGTCAAATATCCTTCGGTTACCGGAGCTTTAATTGAGAATCTTATGTGTCCCGCTATATGTTGGGTGTTTGTCGATCAGGTGACTCAGTGGTGGGTTTTGTTGATTGTTCAACCCATGTATGATGTTTAATGGTCAAATCAATAGGTATCAGTGGTGGGTTTTGCTGATCGTTTATCCGATATTTAACGGTCAAATCAATAGTTACCACAGTGGTGGGTTGTGCTGATTGTTGATCCCATCTTTAATGGTCATATCAATAGTTACCACAGTGGTGGGTTGTGCGGATTGTTGATCCCATATTTAATGGTCATATCAAT
>JAQQZZ010080350.1:18779-30993 GCA_030265115.1 Mopalia vespertina
ATGGTCATATCAATAGTTACCACAGTGGTGGGTTGTGCTGATTGTTGATCCCATATTTAATGGTCATATCAATAGTTGCCACAGTGGTGGGCTGTGCTTATTGTTGATCTCATAATGTAATGGTCATATCAATAGTTGCCACAGTGGTGGGTTGTGCTGATTGTGGATCCCATATTTAATGGTCATATCAATAGTTGCCACAGTGGTGGGCTGTGCTGATTGTTGATTTCATATTTCAAAAGTTACCACAGTGGTGGGCTGTTCTGATTGTTGATCCCATATTTAATGGTCATATCAATAGTTGCCACAGTGGTGGGCTGTGCTGATTGTTGATCACATATTTCAATAGTTACCACATTGGTGGGCTGTTCTGATTGTTGATCCCATATTTAATGGTCATATCAATAGCTACCACAGTGGTGGATTGTGCTGATTGTTGATCCCATATTTAATGGTCATATCAACAGTTGCCACAGTGGTGGGCTGTGTTGATTGTTGATCCCATATCCAATGGTCATATCAATAGATACCACAGTGGTGAACTGTGCTGATTGTTGATCCCATATCCAATGGTCATATCAATAGATACCACAGTGGTGAGCTGTGATGATTGTTGATCCCATATTCAATCGTGATATCAATAGATACCACAGTGGTGAGCTGTGCTGATTGTTGATCCCATATTTAATGGTCATATCAATAGTAACCACAATGGTGACTTTTCATCCCGTATTTAAAGGTAATGTCAATAGGTACCACAGATGTGAGTTTTACTCGCAACACATGTTAATAGTCGAATCAACAAGCCCAGAACGTTTCCAAATACTGATTTGTGTGACCTGTGATTGCGAAAAGCGTGTAAATGACAAAAACTAGAACTTCTTCAAGTATCTGTTATCATTTGCCTATCAATTTACGCGCAATGGTTACCCATTTTTAACATGAAGTGCAATAATCAAAATGTTTTGAGCAAAAATAAATGCTGCAATAGATAAATGTCATTTTTAAGGTAAATAAAGTATAATAATGTACAAATATATTGACAATATACGAAGTTAAACTCTATGTACACGCTAGATGTACCAATCCATATTATTAAGGGGGAGGGATAAATTTAACAAGTGAGTGCATAACTCAAATTTAGATTATGTTTGATGATTTTTATGGCACTCACTCCCCTGCCCTCTTTAAGAAACCTTCAATCTAAGTAGTTTTTTCTGTGTAGGTTTAAACACATACGCCTGTATGCCATGTGTCACATGCCTCCGCATCTGCGAATAAACGCACTTTATTATCGTTGTGAGCTGGAGGTTGTGAAACTATAGAGGCTATAAAAGAGAGCTAACAACCAACAGCTTACTTTGCTTTCACAAATATTTACTCCATATACAAAATATTATATATTGGTAATTTCATTACTATCGTTTTAAGATTGTTTGTCCTAGAATTACCACACTTATTTATTCATATTTTCAAATTATTTGCCACCGACTTCTTAACAATGGGATACGACAAGTCTTTATGACATTATTCCCGCTTAGATAGTTAACCAGAATGCATATTTATTGTGATATTTACGTTATTAATTCGTACACATTTTTTTCTTCTGTTATCACTGTTTGTCATTTTATATGTATTGGTGAATAACTAATCAACCAATCAATCCATTTCTATCCGATGAATTTATGTAAACGCAATACAAGGGTGTTCAAAAGCAATAATTCTCACCATTTTTAGGATACTATTCAGTTTGGTCGATCTCTACATAACGAGACAAATAACTCAATTAGAAAACCGGTTTTGTTCGTGTAGGGTCTGTAACAATCGTATTCTCGAGAATTTCTACAGTGTACGAGACTTAGACAACTCTCGTACGCTATGCCTGGCCAGTGCACATTTATTGCCGCCAATATTTGGGGACAAGATGTCCCAGATGTATCTTAGAGTCAATGTCTCGATGTAGGAAGTAGAATCGATTATATTTTACAATGGGGTCTGCAAGTCACGTCATGTGATATGATATGCGATATTGCATGTAATTCACTGCACTTCCGGGTACCTCCTACATTCTTCCCATTTCTTTTGCATAAACGGAAAGTAAAAAAAAATGGCAATTTTCCATTCCAATCTCACAGCTTCACCCAAAATCAACACAAAATAGGGCCCTGGGAGATCGTTATTCAAACCATAGCGACATATGTTGAACGAGGTATACCCGGAAGTTAAGTAGAAGAGAACGAGACTTACGTGCCATATCCAGGTGCTTTATGTTTGTTGTTCGGACATCAAGCTTCCAGAGCAGTACCCACCATAACTTGCTATCTTTACTTCTTCGGGCATTCAATGGCTGCTTACCTACATATGTATCCGAAGCAAATTACTGAAATGTCATATTTTATCCCCGGAGTATTTATTTTTAGACTAAAAGACGTGAAACATATCATGTTGTGTGTGTGATAAATTTACTATCATCTTATTGCCTCCGGTTTTACGGCCCAACTCATGTCACCACTGATAATCAAATTGGTCGATTGTCTATTATGACAAATTTGTTATCACTGAAATATGGGTACAGATATGTATAATTATGGAAGCTACCTCCATCTAGTTGAAATTGAGGAGCCCTTCCCTTTAACCCGACACCTACAGACATCTCGGTCTTGTCTGATTGAGTTTTATCTGGTCTTCACAGTCCATTCCATTTCCTAGTATAGATTTTGTTTAGTCAAACAGTACGATGCGTTCCCAATGCATGGTAAGTGAAAGTGACCGCAAATAAACCAAAAAAAACCTCAAAATTTCATATAACATACAATATTTATTCTGTTTAGAAAATAAGTTTGTTTGTTTGATTGGGGTTTAACGTCGTACTCAAGGGTATTTCACTTATATGACGACGGATTGTCCACTTCACACTGCTCGTTTGACACCGAGTCAAAACCCTAACCGCTGCAGGCGTCGAGGGTTTTGATGATGTGTCAAACTGACGACAGAGGTCTTAACTATAAAACTATGACCGATGTTTAGGTTTTAAACACCATTCTAATCCGAAAAAAGACAGTAAATATATATATATATATATATACAACAATTAGAAACCTTGAAGGCTGAATGGAATGGAAACAATGTACTAGTATATATATATATATATATTATTTAAATTTTAAATGGCTACCACAAAAATGTAGTTTTAGCTTTTAGTCTTTTTTGTCCAAGATTCCGTAGCAATGCTCTCTTCAATAGAGCTGTATTGTTCTTTGAAAATCATATCAACATTGTTTTCGAAAAACTTCAAAACCTCCAAAACTGCACCGATATAAGCAATCTTTGCACAAGATTATTTAAATCAATGCTAGCACGTTCTAACGTAGAGTCCCTGCACATATCCTTGTCTCTTCAGAGTGACTGATGTGGCACTAAGACATTTTGCCTACAAAATAGTTGTGTTAGACTTGTGGCTCTTGTTTTCTTATTCTTTTGTAAAACTGTACCAATTAATATCGATCATAATCGATTAATCAAAATGACGGAAAAATTTCATAGCCAAAACTAGCTGAGATTGGCGCTACGGGCTTTCTCATTTTCGGAGGTGTGTGGTTGAAAGTGTGATAAATCGTGGGGGGGGGAGGGGGGGGGGGGTGGGATACAAAAATGTGTCTCATTTATAATGAGAACAGAAGGTGTTGGTCAGCAATAAACACGTTGTCCTACATTGATATGGAAATAGCGAAACCGAATGTAAGTTACAAGTGTTAATACGAACGTGTCAGAGGAACAGGATGTAATTAAGAAATACTTTTAGTTTAAACTTGTGTAAGTGGGTGGCTTATGCGGCCATCTGTGACAGTATTTGTCAGGTCAGAGGAACCCAAAGAAGAGGGGAGCCCAGAGGGGGTCTTCAGTCAACTACCTTTTTATTGTCAGCAATTATATTTAGTTTGAGGTTAATGGAATGCAAATTAGTCAGAAAAAGGTAGCAGCTAAAGTGCGAGAATATTGCATAATTAAAATCCCCAGCATTCTTACGAAGTCTGGCCCAACAGAAGCCTAAATGCACTTGTGGGTTACGGTTACGTTCTTTCGCTGAAATGGTAGACCTGGGTGGACAGTGGCTAATAAATGCGCTCCATTGTTAGTTTCACATTACTATATTGCGTTATGTCTAAAGCCTAAGTCCCATATGCCGCGGCTGTCATGGGGTCTGAAATATTTACGGCCAATAGCAATTATAGGGCCTCTGCACGGACCCACGGTTAAATTTGACAAATTTTGATCATACGGCGATCGTGCGGCCAGCCTGCCACGGGGGCCATAAGGATGGCGTTTGGCGAGCGTATGGGAGCCGTGCGTAGGCCTTGCGTTGCACGCAGGGTGTGCCACATACCGCAAGGTCGCCGTACGAGTACCGTAGGGTCGCCTTTAGGCTGCCCTAGGGCGCCCGTAGAATTCCTGCAGCCGCCGCAATTTTGTGAGGTTCCGGAAAAATCAATTGTAATTCAAATGATCCTAGGGCAGTTGCACGGCAAACGCAAGGCCATCGTACGCCAGCCGTATGGTCGCCGTGGAACTGCTCTACGGTTTCGGTTTCGATTTCGGGGGCCTACGGCCTCCGTATCCTAGCCTTAGAGCAATTAGACTCAGGCGTTAGTTTACGCGTGTGGATCTGTGTGGATAGCGAAGTATAGTATAGCATAGCGCTCAGCCACAGGTACCACACCATCTTTCTATTGCAAGGGTCAAAATAAGTACGGCAATACTTTCACATTTCTACCTTGCTTCAATTCACGGCGAAAACGTGGCAAAACTTAAAATAGACTATTGTAGAAACAAGCAACCAATCTGAAAGTCTTTTACGAATCAAAGTCGACAACAAACAAGCGTGGTGCCACTGTCCATTGACGTGTCTGTGAAGATGTCAGGACACGTTAATGGGACTAAGCTCGTGCGTGTATATTACATGTATAGCCTACTTGTCATCCTGTGTCTAGACCGTCTTTTTCATTCTAATCGAAGTCCCAATGGCATTGGGTAGAGTAAAGAGAGGTCATCCGAAAGTAGCTGTTGCATACTCTAGTTAACTAAGGTTTTCCGTCTATGGAGGCAAAGTAGGAAAGGAAGATAGGCTTTAGAATACTCTAACTCGCCGATTGAATTACTTAAAAGAACTGAGCATAAAGGAGGTTAACCTGTCGTAAAATAGATCAGAAATACATTTTTCACTATTTTGACTCATTTTTGTGATTTTTGACCTTTAACACAATATTGCAAGAAAACTAAGACAAACAGGAATAAATAGTATCCTTAATGCGATGATCTTCTTTCCCGCCTTGCCTCGGTAAGATTGTATCAAACAGACATCATCAGCGGTTTTCAAATTTCCTGTGGTCATCAAGTGGCTGTTCAAATCACAAACCCGGTCCTTAAGTAAATGGAATCTTCGCCTTTTAACACATAAGGATTTTACGCTTTCGGTGACTGATCCTTGTTCGATTCTCTGGGCTTAAAACCCTGACTCTATATTATTGGAGTCATGTTAAACAATAATCAATCAAGCATAATAGAGTCTGTAATCAGTCAATCGTGGGTCGCCCGCTGTACTAACAACATTAGTTATTGTATATTTAGATCGGTTTATTAACATTTTAATATTTCTAAACGCAATGGAAATCAGCGTTTAGCAGGGTCTTTGTGGTAAAATCTAACGGTTATGATTTGTATTAAATTAACAGTTTATAACACAATTAAAGTGTTATATAATGTTAGATGACAGGGATTGTGGATAGAGAAACTTACATTTCTTACATGAATAGACTAGCCCTTTGAATACGATCCAAATAGGCCGTATTGTAGAGCACGATTGTTTATGCTACGATTTCTTTCCGGTGATTTTCAGTTTTATAACTAATTTCCGATGACGACTAGCATGAGTGAACGATCTTCATTCTGATTTTAACGCGGAAGTTTTTTTCTGCACTCAAATCAAAGTTGAGGTACTTAACAATCTAAAATAATATATTCCTGACTGGCCATTTTCCACGGTGAAGTTGTCTCAACCATTATATCTGTTACAAAAGTGTGGTCGTCTGAAGAAATGCATCCTTAACACATCAAACAAGTTAACTTTATCGGACAGGTTAATGATTCAGAAAGATTAACTTTACCTGTTGTATGATACTCGGTGATACAATCTCGTTTTGTTTTAAAGCACACTTGCAGTTGTTGCTGTTGTTGAGAACCGAACGAGAAACAATGATCGAGTTTTTTGTACTTTGAATACGTTTCACAACTGAGATGATTGACATTAGCCAGCGCACATGGCCTTCCAGACATATCGTTAAGTAAATGTAAAGATTAAATAGAGTTCTCATGAATATTCATTACCTTAATCATGAAGTGACCAAATGACCGAATTATATCAATACTTTTCATCGTCCCTGCCTTATAGCACAATTAACTCTTATTGGTAGGCCAATTTCCGTAAATATTTCACAAACATATTAACACTGAATATTGACTGCCGGTCGAGAGGGGCTTAATTTGTCTTAACTGTTCGCTAATATATCAGCAATTCATTGGTCACGTAATTGAAATACAGACTTTAGACGCTATAAACGGGAGAAGCTACACACTAAACCTTCTGATGTATGGGAAGTATACCGGTTACACCAATCTAATTAAAAGCACTCCCCTTGTTTTGTTTGTCGCTATAATTGAGATCTAACGCAATCACTCGCCCTATAATGTCGATTGGTTTCTTAAATTGACCAATCACAGAGCTGCTTCTCATTTCTGGTTTGTAAAAGTCGAAGATTTCCGCCGACATACCGAAGTTTCCCGACTGCGTATTTTTACATGACCAACGGATAGATGCATGCACAATCAACAAACACCACTCAAATAATAAACTTTGAGTGGAATTCGATTTTCCCCGTTTACATGCGACTTACAACATTAACACAGAAGAAAATCGGACAACTTCTGTTTTATTTGGCCGAATGCGGTGTTTACCATGGCCCCGTGTTATCTGTGTTTTTATTGGACAACTGAAACTGTGACCTTTCGTGAACCCTAGTTAGCTTGACCTAATTGAACAGTATTAGAAGAGTGATTGCCTTAGATCTCAGTATAGCGACAAACAAAACACGGGGAGCGTTGTTGAGATCTGATTTTAATAGATTGCCGGTTACACGTTACACACCCCTGAATCCATCAACAATATGGTTGATGAAACCAAGGTGAGCTCGAGTAAACGGCAAAATAACTCTCAAGGCCACTAAGAAATCATACATCTACAAACCAGTTGAGACTAGATATAATTTACAAATCGCCTCACTAAAACGAAACAAACATACACTTATTTGTCACGTAATATACAAGAAAATAATTGGCATAATTGTATTATTCAGCAGATATCTCTTTTACCCTTTATAAGATATTCCTCTCAACCTGTGGTCCAGTGTTTTTGATTTCACGCTTATAGCTTAGCCAGACTACTGTTACGTCACAAAGTTCTTAGATTGATTGATTGATTGAATGATGCTTCACGCCACATTCAGCGGTATTTCAGCTGCGTTGTGGCGTGAACATGGTCAAATTATTTTATTTATACATTTACATTTATAGATAATTGCAATCAATAGCACCCTTGGCCGTAAACATAAAAAAAGGGAATCAAATGAACTGAATAGGACAGACAAAAGTTTTAAATATGTCATTTTTAAATAGTTCAAATTTGGATCCAAAAATTGTAAGCATTCTGTTTAAATCTCTGTTAATTATAGTTATTTACAATCATTCATGAAATTAAATTTTTGATACACACCGATCCCTTTAAGGAACTTGATGATAACATCGCCAGCAATGTTGTCAAACAAGTCCTTCATAGAGATGACTGTGTAGACCTGTTGCCTAACAGTAGCAAAGTCCACACAGTCAACCAATATGTGTTTGATGTCGTATACGCAGTCACAAATTTCCCATTTTGGTTCTGATTTATTGTTACCAAGAAGGTGCTTTTTTGTTAGGTGACTGTGGCCTATACGCCATCGGGTTAGAACCAGCTGATCCTTTTGAGACATTCCATCGGAGTAAAAGATGTTCTTAGAAAGCCTCCGGTAGTTTGGCTTGGTTCCTCGGAGATTTGCCTCACTGCCTCCACTATGATATATCGCATCAAATCACATTGATCCTGACGTGTATGTGACATTTCACATGTAACGACAAAGGAATGACCGGGCATGTGTATTCCAGAACTCAGGCTTCGTTGAAGTAAGTCAAAATATGTTGTGTGTTTTTTTTTTTAATGAAACCATATTTGTTTTGGGACATCGCTTGATCTATATGACACCAACCGTGTGTGTATTTTAGCGATGACCTCCACAGCCTCTATCTTCCTATATTATTTAACGACATTTCTATATAATCTGTTAGGACCATGGCGGGGTTTCTGTAATGAACCTAATGGATGAAAACTTTATCAACTATCACCTCAGCTAGCCGTCCGCTCTTATAGTATATTAATGTGATAACAAACGTACAACGGACGCTTTTAAATGATAATAAATCACATGATGTACTGTAATTGGGGAGAGAAAAAAAATTCAGCTCACTTATAAATGGAGCACCCAAACACATTCAATAGATAACAAGACAACAACGTACAAATTCTAGCAGTAGATCCAGAGTAACATGTTTATTAAATCAACCTAAAATGTGTCCATGTCAATTTTCAGGACAGCATCATAGTATTACGGCAAATATTCTAAAGCCCAGGTATAACAAGTGTAGAATAGATGCCGGTTATGTCTATGTGGTTTATCTTCATCTAGTATAAAGCCCTGTTGGTCAGTTTACTCGGAGCTTAGGAATTATGGCCTTACTCAGCTCTTGTGGAATATTACCTTTCTATTTGAGCAAACCACTTCGCATTGAAAATTGTGCTAGTGCGATTTTTTGTTATAAATGCTCTGTGTTTAAGAAGTGAACTAACCTCGATCATGGCGTAAAACTCTTATCAAGCAATCGGTGTAATATAGATGATTCATGTTAGTGTGGAGGTAACGAGTCTGAGATCATTAACCCACGATCTGGGTCATTTACCCCTAAACTCAGCTCCTATCTATAATTCATAGTATTTTTAAAATGATGCTGGAACAAGCCGTTCGCTGTTTGTCCAGGGACATTGTCTAGCCGCGTGTAGTCCATATATGCTGAGATAATGGCATCCGCGGGGACTCCTTCAATTAATACGACAGGACTGCTGCATTGATCTACCTTCATCTGGTAGCTCACATTCATGGATTCCACCCAACATTTCTTAATAATGATAAGACACAACTCTATCTTCAACCTGGTTGATATTTCAAATATTCTCCCATGCTAACAGCGTTGGTTATTCCTGACATCTCCGATCAAAGTTTTTCAAAGTGCTATTTGAGTGTGGGGTCATGTAAGGTTAGTCGGAGTTGCTTAATAGTGTTTTAGCTGACTCCCATCTTCCGTATCCCTTGTTGGTTACAGTTGGACAACTGGTCTCTTTGATAATGTATGTTAGCCACTTCTTGGATTTCGCTTCCAAAACAAGTACAGACCATAATGTTGTATAAATGAGTATCTGGGGGCAACTAGGGAATATGTGTCTCCAATAGAATACAGTTACAACTACCCATCATTTAAATCGCTCCTTAAATATCATCTTCTCAATACTCTACTTCAGTCCGGTTGAGGCTTCCTCTCTTTTGAGATATAAACATTTTCTGAATATAGTTCT
The DNA here is from genome assembly GCA_030265115.1 of Mopalia vespertina. NCBI lineage: Eukaryota > Metazoa > Mollusca > Polyplacophora > Chitonida > Mopaliidae > Mopalia > Mopalia vespertina. The sequence goes on from JAQQZZ010080350.1 coordinate 28,549, forward strand.
ATTTTAAATATAAATTGGTTATTATTGTAAATATGTTATGATATAAAAAAAATCACTAATCACACCAGCTATTGCTATGTATAATTAAATTCATGCAGACCGTATAATATTATTTATCTATTGTTATACATTCTCTCTTCAATTATTCAAAATATATATATATATAATGGGATAAAATAAGCCCTTTGGCGTTTCTTTTCCCGCCAGAAAGCAACAAAATATTTCAATAATTTAATGTGTATATTTATTTTTTTAAGTGTACATTGTAACTGTAAATATCCAAATGATTATACTTCTGGTGAATAAATGAAATAAAATGAAATGAAATGAAATGAAATCATTGCTGTTCCCGGCGACGTTAAAGGGAAAGACAACGGTTTTTCGACCTAAACTAATTATTTTTATTGCATATAAGACAACCATTTGTATTGGACTAGCAATCGAATTACCATACCCGTTAATTAGTTAATTTAATAATAGTATGGGTGCATGTTTGTATGAACTCTGAGAGGTCCTTCAAATTCAACAACACTCCCTCTCCTTTAACTTTGTGTGCAGGTATTTTTGAAATTTAAAAAGTTTCACCTGGAGAAGAAATAAACTCAAACTTCTTACCACGTGCATTATGCCTCTGAGCTGTGACAATGCTGCCATTATACTTAACACATTCCAACACCGCAAAGCACACACATTTGATGATTTTGCTAGTGTTAATTACTGTTGAATACGCTTACGTGCAAATTCATGGTGTTAACTTTGTGGGAGATCGAGTCGGTTTTAGGCTGATTTCATCATAGAAGCAAAAGATATGTTCCCTGTATGTCCTTTTTTTGTCAGCATGTCGAGACTGATCTTATTACCTTCGTGGAAGTCGTTCTTATCTGTGAATCAAAATTGCGTACATGGAAAACCCAGGACATAGCAACAGTGTGTGACCACGATATCCACGTGTAATTAATTAAATTAAATTCTATACTATGGTTATTCTTCTTTTTTTTAGCTGTTTCAGCTGGACAAATTTCAATATACGACCTATTTTGTTATCATGGGATTTTTAAATCCAATCGTGTATTGAACAGGTCCGCTCTTAATTGCTTCACCTATCAAAACATTTTAACACACTATATAGCAGCTGCTGTGGTAATACAATTGAAGCATTCCTTTACATTTTATTGATGTTCAAATACATAGCTGTCATGAAAACTGAATAAAGACTCTCGTGGCATCAGGCCCAATGCATGTTCGCACAGAATTCTAGTTTAGCTTGTTGTACAAATTGTTGTAGCTAGGCGATTGAAAGACTAAAAAATCACTGACGACTTGTTTATTTAAAGTAGATGTGAGATACAATCATTATGGAATCACACTCGAAGTAGCGTATACCGCATCTACATTCAGTCAATTACATCACAATCATATATAAGGTTGAAGGTTTTTAATATGCCCCTGGTTGAAGTCATCCCGTTTCACATCTATGTGGAATGACGTTTAAATTGTCTAAGCTTTACACGAATTACTAATTCCTTTCATTTAACACAACCGAACAACTTATGATATTTTTATAACCCATGCTAGAGATTATATATCTCCAGGTAGGCCTACCAAACCAGACAACAACTAATTAAAAGTGTCTTTTATATTTTACCTTGTATCTACGAACTCGCGTGCTATATTTCATTATGTAAAGTACTGTAGGTCTATGTACCCATCAGCGGACGGACAACGTAGATTTACCATTCCAACTGACATTGTGAACATAGGTGTCGGACAAGGTAGATTTGCCATTATAATACTCATTCTCAACATGGGGGCCGGACAAGGTAGATTTACCATTCCAATGCTCATTCTGAACATGGGGACCGGACAAGGTAGATTTACCACTATAATCCTCATTCTGAACATGGGGGCCGGACAAGGTAGATTTACCATTGCAATGGTCATTCTGAACATGGGGACCGGACAAGGTAGATTTACCATTCCAATCATCATTCTGAACATGGGGGTCAGACAAGGTAGATTGACCATTCCAATGGTTATTCTAAACATGGGGGCCGGACAAGGTAGATTTACCATTCCAATGGTCATTCTGAACATGGGGACCGGACAAGGTAGATTTACCATTCCAATGCTCATTCTGAACATGGGGGCCGGACAAGGTAGATTTACCATTCCAATAGTCATTCTGAACATAGGGGCCGGACAAGATAGATTTACCATTCCAATGGTCATTCTGAACATAGGGGCCGGACAAGATAGATTTACCATTCCAATGGTCATTCTGAACATGAGGGCCGGACAAGGTAAATTTACCATTCCAATTGTCATTCTGAACATGGGGGCCGGACAAGGTAGATTTACCATTCCAATGCTCATTCTGAACATGGGGGCCGGACAAGGTAGATTTACCATTCCAATGGTCATTCTGAACATGGGGGCCGGACAAGG
>JAQQZZ010080351.1:0-12754 GCA_030265115.1 Mopalia vespertina
GTTTATATGCATTTACATACTTGAAACGACGACGTATACACGTTGGGCACCAGGAATGATGACAGCCCAAAATGATCACGATAAACACTCGTTTTATTTTGTGACAGATACACGTCATGCATAATCCATAATGGGGACTGTCTTTCTCGACGGTAAAGTTATTGCAGGTTTATTTATAGTAAGTTCAGCGTGAATTCAAGGTGAAGTCGGCGTGAATTCACGGTGAAGACATGCTGTTGTTGTAACGTCAAATTGAATGAGCGTGAAGACAGCATGAAGACACCGTGTGCACACTGTGAGGTTAATTCTTTGGTGTACTGTACATGTAGTTCCAGCGGTTAATGATATCTAGCAACCCAATAGATTATTAAATTGGGTTAGTCCCAAAAGTGTTACATTAAATATAGGCTGAATTTATAGCAATTCTTTAAAAGCCTATTTGAGACACTTCAGATTTTGGCAGAATCTACATAGAACCATGCTTATTTCTTGAAAACGATTCCAATTGTTTTTGCATTTTAAAGAGAACGATGTGCTTTGAAAAATTATTTTCCTTAAAACCTTAAAGTAGTACAGGTTCTAAATACACTATCAGACATCATTTCTGAAGCCATTGCAATTTACCTTGAGTGACAATTACACATTATAGCTGTGTGCTGTGTATTCAATACTAACCTGTATATTGCCTCCAGTGAGGTAGAGTAAATGAAGAGCATGTTCCACATTAGTCCCATTCCCATGTACAACAGCAGAGCAGGAAAATTCTTGGTAACATTGCACTGAAAATAATGCAACATAGATCAGGTCAATACAAACTTTTAACCGCCATTTAATTTATAATAAATAACTCTTTTTAATTAACTTATTCCAGGTAACTGCATCAATCCATACAAATTTAAAAATAAATATTACTAATTATTTTTTTTAAAAAGTAGGAAACTGACTATCAGCAAAAGAAACAATCCAAATTATAAAGAAGCTGTAAACCTACTTGTAATTTGATGTTTTACATGGACTGCGAATAAAAATGCATCAAACTTGTTTGCTGCAAAGTTTTACAAAAATTAGCAGTGTATAAAAAGTTATTGATGATGTAATTACTTTGTAAACTTCAATATTCTTTCCCTGCTATTTATCATACAAGTACTGTTGTCGGTATTTTGAGAGAGCTCGCATAACTAAACATCCTTATAAAAACAAAATTGTTTGTTCTTTTCATTTGATAGCGGTTTAATGCTGTCCTTAAGTTATTTCACTCACATGACGGCGTACCAGCCCAATGGGTGAAGTAAACCACCCTCAAGGCCACTGGCAACAATCAAAGACAAGACAGGAGAAATACAAGACAACCATAGGACATAACACAAAGACATGACACTCAATTTGGCTTCCTGTTCCCCTTTGGCTCTGAGAGCACTAGGGTAACAGAAAGACAATGAAATCGAGTTTCATGTCAAACTCTGGAGGCAAAGCTCTGATGTGGCATCTTTAGAGTGATGTTTACCTTAAGCAAGAATGTATATTGGTTTGTATGAGGTGTACCAAAAATTGATTTGTAACATGATACATGTAGTAACTTCAATAAATCTTTATTTTTGAATTAAACATTTTATTTATGAATCCTGTGTTACCCACCATCTTCTCCTGAACATTTCTCCGCTATTATACTTGGTTCCCAAACCAGATCTTCTTTGTTTGGCTGTTGATGAACCAAGTGCCTCTTGGCTATAAATACATTAAACATATTTTAGGAACAGACAATTGATTTAGAAGATTGAGTAAGATAAAGTTATTTCATGTCAATAATATGTTGATTGGATTTTGCTTTTACCATTTGTAACTTTAATTCACTCATATGATCAGGCGGCGTGCCAGTGCATTTCGTGATGTTAACCTCCATTGCCAATAGATAACACATCACGAAAAATGTCTAGACTAGGATCATTCCGACATCACTTAGGAGATAATATAAGGTTTGAAATTAGAGGCCCGTGGCGACGGCTTAGTGGTAGCATGTGCGCTTACTAATCTTGCTTTGAATTACCATTGATTCATGGGATCAAGTCTATCTGTAGACCATCAGGTATATGAGCGAGTCACAAAATGTGGCTCTGGCAATCACGGTTTTCCACCGTAATTTGGAAAGGAGCCGTGTGGAGTGGAAAATACGTCATCATATAAGTGAAATACCCTTGAGTACGACGTTAAATACCAATCAAACAAAGACTCACTCATATACCTGATGGTTGACAGACAGACTTGATCCTGTGAACGGTAAATCGAGTAGGATTAGTATGTGCACACGCTTCCACTAAGCCACGGCCGCGGGCAGGCGAGTGAGAAATGCTTAAAGGTTTATTATATCTCACATATTCAAAACATGTAGGTCATCAGTGGCTAATGTATATAAACTTATTGTATCAAGTTTCAAGGAGATTGGTAAATATTTAGTGAAGTTTGATTTTAATTGTATCAATGAATCATCATCCAACCACCCAACCCCCAGGCTCTGATAATTTTATTTTACATTATTTTTTAGGTAAGCTGTAAAAGTGCCCATTGCTGTTTAAACGAGGGTAAAAATAAAATAGAAATTTAAAATATACTCACTCTTGAAGACTGGTATATCTGCCTGGTACTGAGGTCCTATATTTACATGTCTGAAAGACAAAGAAATGTGTAGCAAGATTTTCATCATTTTTCTTCTCAATACACAAGGAACACTTTGTATATTAAACAGAAAAACAAAAACAAAGAATACTAAAGTCTGAATGAATAACATTCATCTGGGCGGCACTAAATCTTGTCCACCTGAATTAACAATCTTACATGTATGTTGTATGTTCACCAGTGAATTACAAAAAACAAATATATGAATGCTGAAGATTATATATCATTAAGTAGTAACAAAAAGTGATAGGCAAGGGAACTTTATAAGAAATATTTACCAAAAAACTTAAAATGCTCGAGGTGTATAAAAACAAATCACGCTCTTCAATAAACCCTTCTTTTCAACTGAGCTATCAGTGAATTTTCTTCATATACATTAACAAGAGAATAAATATGTGAAGTTTGAGCAATGACTTACGGTTGAATATCAGTTTCTGGAGGAGGTTCCTCTTGTTCTTCATTCTCAGGTTCTTCTTCTATCGTGTCCGCTTTCACTGGACCTGAAGCTAGAGAACCTGTTTCAAATAGATAAATGTGTGTTGGTTCAATGAATGTGTTATGTCGACCTCAAAGGGAGCAACTCATTTAAATTCAATATCTAAAATGTACACACAGAATATTTAGCACTTCAACAGTAATGATGGATTGAAACAACTCTAGAATTTGTAGTGTCTTGCTCCATTTAAAAATAATTCATTTTTAACTGCTGAGCAAAAATATTATGCAAAAGTTTGAAATTCACTGCCCGAATATTCTTGTCATATCTTAGTTCGTATTCTTATAGCATGTATTACCATTGTTTGGTTATTTGTTTGTTTGTTTTGTTTGGTGATTAAAATAATACTGAAATTGAGAAGGACAAAACCAGATAACTGTTTACTTACCTCTACGACTGAGAGAAAATCGAGGCGCAATTGGTGCAGATTTTGGTGTCATTGGGCGGAATCTCGGAGGCAATGTCCAGAATAATCCAGAGCCACTGCGTACAGGGCTTAACATTGGAGGAGGTGTGTATGGGGGAGGGGTGTTTCCACGCCTTATCCGCCCATCAGTAGGCACTGCACCTTCCCAGAGTCTGGGTGAGCGTAACCGACTCTGAAAACCACAGCTGTTGACATGAGGAGGAATGATTAATGGAGCTGGTCTGTGTTTCTTTTTGACACGAATTGGACTCAAAGCTAAACTAGGATTTCTAAACACTCCAGCTCCATCAGAGCGCGATAAAAAGTCATGGTGAGTTTTACTACGATGTAATATTGTCTCCTCAGTTCTACTACGGGGTCTATAATAAGAGTCTTCAACACGACTGTGAGGCCGCATAAATGTATGGTCCTCACTTTTAGACCTTTGTAAAAGTTTATTTCTTTCATCTGCTGCCTTCGTTGACCTAGAATCCCCTTCTTCTTTCACCGGAAAAGTAGTCACTGGTTTGTATACTTGGGATTGACTTGATCCTTTTTGCAACAACAAGGCTAGGTTTGCTGTTGCAGAACGTTTTGCTGCAGTGCTTATTACCCCTTCACTTTTATGCCGTTTGCGACTTAGAGGTTTAAGTTCATGGTCCGCATGTATAAAAGCTGTGCTGCCAATAGAAGGTAAATATTTCTCTCTGTCCAGCGCAATGGTAGTGTGTGCATCACTTTCACGGTTACCTTCCACAAAGTGAGGATTCCCTTCAGAGTGGACAGGTCGAAATGTAAAAGGAGAAATCTCACTAGCAATCCGTGATTGTAATGGGGATGAAAACAATTTGTCTTCGTCAGTCTTTATATTAGGAACTGGATCTATTTGATGATGAGAAATGAAGTTAGGTTGAGTGGACAGGCTAAGGGATTCTTCAATGGTTGTGGTTGGATGAAGGGAGTTATTCACCATGATGGGATCAGTGCTGTTCTCTGTCAGCCTATTATCATACATTGCTGCACTTGTTGTTAACTGATTAACATGGTGCATTGAAACATCCGCCAAACTAACCTCAGGATGACCACTGATGGAACCATGGACACCAGTCTCTCCGTTTGCCGTAAAATGAGACTGGGCCTGGTCCATAGAAGGGAGAGGGTGTTGGCCAGATATGATACTGGCCACAACACTTGTTAATAACTGAGCGTCTGTCAAGTCCTGTTGCCGATCAGAGCCTATAAAACCCTGGGCCATAGTAATAGGTGTGGCAGAAACAAATACAGGTTGAGTGAGACCATCAGCTGTGGAGATATTGTTTGAGTGACTGGATGGAAGGGTGTCCTGGTGCACTGGCTGAGGTAAAACATCAGGGAATGTTGTGGGCAAGGTCATGTGATCTACAGACTGCTGGAGATTATCTCCAGTAGACGACTGTAACCCTAACATAAGCTGCTGTTGCAATATTGGATAAGGCTGTTGGGGACTGCCACCTGTTATTGTCACCACTTGAGCGGAATCCTGTCTCAGGTGCTGCTGTTGTTGTTGTTGTTGCTGCTGCATCTGTTCAACCTGATGTTGATTAAGTTGTTTTTGTATGTTTTCCATGTCCTGCATGGTTTGTAGCTGTTGTTGAAAGACAACTTCTTGTTGTGGAGTGAACTCGTGCCAGACCCTGTTATCCTGGCCTTGATCACTTTGTGTTACAGTATTAGGCGTTGACTGAACATGGATTGAGACGGTGCCATCAGCATTTTGCCAGGCTCTCTGTGCCAAAACCTCTCCTGGATTTAAGGTAACTGGTGAGGAGGGGACTGTTAGCTGAGATGGGGAAGTGGGACTGTCACCACCACTACTATGTTGGTGCTGAAAATGCTGAAGCTGTTCTTGAAGTTGCTGCAGTTGTTGTTGTTGTTGCTCTAAATGTTGTTGTTGTTGTTGTAACTGCTGTAATGACTGCATCTGAATGTGTTGTTGTAGAAGTTGTTGAACATGTCTATGGTGATGTTGTTGACTGGTCTGATCAGCGAGTCCAGGACTTGATAAGTGTTGAGGGGGGTGTGTCGGGGTTAGAGGGGAATGCTGCTCCGGACCACCTCGCTCCAAGTCCTGTTCTAACTGTGATGGGGGCAGAGTAAACTGTCCTCCTTGTACAGGGCTCTGTGAACAAAAAAGCGAGATCAAACAACTTCTTGACAGAGAAGACAAATATACTTGTGGGCAAGGAAAATAATGCAGTAACATTAAACAATTGTGTTTAAAGGTGGCTGATGAAGAAAATATCCAATAGCAGATGAGATTTACTTCCAGAACCATTATACATGCACATATATTATCGGATGCAAAAAATGCAAGACAATGTATTTGTATAAGTTGAAACCTGAAAATATTAGAACTGTTATCCAGGGTTTAACTAAAGATGAATCAAGAGAAATTGGAGCCACCTTCATACAGACAACTATGACAAAGTCTCAAATGGATACAATGGGTGAAGGAAACCACCCTGTACAACATTGGCAACAAACAAAGACAAGACAAAACAAATACAGGATAATCACAGGAAGTAATACAAAGACATCACAAACAGATCAGCTTCACCTTGCCCTTGGCCCTGAAAGCACCAGGGAAATAGATACCTACCTACCTCCCAACCCTCTGGAACAGACAGAGAAGAAAATAAACAGAGCATCCTAAATTGTCGTGCCAGATAAATATAGCAGTACAAATTTGAATGCCTGGATACTGAGACAAGAGAGAGTTGTGACGTCAACTACTCCAATCAGATTTGCAAATTCAATACAGTTTTATGTTAAAAATTGATCATTTAGTATTAGTAGTCTCTAAAGGTATTACGGCCCAGGTTTTACATTTTTAAAGTACAATTTTAAACAGGATGATGCTTGTAAATGTCCTGCACAAATGAGTTGGTTCAGGACACTGTCTGGCTGGCTACAAATAATTATTTCCAGGCATGTAATCTAGTGGCTGAGGCAACAGTATCAGACTAACAAGTTCAGTCTTGGGTGCAGAGAAGTTGTCATTGTCCTTGGAGGAATACTGTAGAAGTAGTACTTTAGGAAAAATTTGCCCTATTATACCTGGCTCATAATAAGCAAACATATCAGCCCAGAAAACGCACACACAAAAATAATCATTGGTACAGCTTCATATTCGAATGTGGAGAATTTCACCCCATGAGTAATTTGTACAGTAGTTGTCATCGTGAAACTTGGTGAAAAACAGTAGTTCTGACAAATTTGTGCCAGATTGATTCCAGCATATACCTGTTTTGTAGAAATTGAAGATGTGTTAAATTTACACAATTGCAAATTTGTCAAATTATACTTGAGATTCCAAAAAAGGAACATTATTTTTAGAAGAAAACAACAAACTTCATATATATCGGTTTGTGTTGTGTAGCTAGTAACTGTTGGGGTCCAGATAATGTATATACAGGAATTACCTTGAGCACAGAATTACACTGTTATCAACCAATCAAGATTTCACAGTATCAAGGACACTTGTCATCATTGACGATAGAAGAAAGAGCCTGTAATACACTGTTTATTGTGATTAACAGTACTGACCTGTAAGTTTTGTTGATCATGTGGAGGGGCCTGGAATGGTTGTTTAAAATGACCAGAGTCTGTTCCTGCTTTACTGGGTATAACAATATGACCTAATGATGCAGCAGACAACTCTTTCTTCGCTTTTTTCTTGTCTTCTTTTTGGGAATCCTTCAAAATGAAAAAGTCAATGTTTTGGCAAAATAATCATTTCAGAGGACAAGAATTTATAATTTTACATCAAAATGATGTTTAACACGACTCTTAAAAGCAAAGCAAAACTTAAAACTATATGTGCATGTAATTGTGTTATAGGAAGTGGACAAAACTGAAATATAAATAACACCATTTAGTAACCCCAAACCTAAAGCTAACTCTTGGTGTAACACTTATCCTAACCCTCAGTCAGGGTGTCAAACAGCAGGGAATCTCATTGCCAGGGACAATTACTGACAGATGCAAGAAATACCATCAAATCAACAACAACAAAAATATAACAAAATAAAATAGCCAGTCAATGGGAATGTTATTCAGTTATTCAATATGAATCCAGGAAAAACAGTTTGTCTAAATATCTTTTTTGTGTATAATAAGTGTCCATAAAGTTCGTACCCACAAGATGTAGTTAGTTAAATTCAAAATGGTGCCTACTGGAAATAGCAGCCATGAATTTGAACAAGGCCTGTATTTTTGTCCATTCGATAGTTCAAAAGCTTACTGAATAACAGATTTATCACAGTTAAATGTGGCAACCAGCCATGCTCATTTAGTAAAACAATGCCATCAATATTTGGCAGTGAAATTGACATCCTCAGTAAAACACGAAAGCCAAATGCGTATACTGTCTTTTAAACTCACCACTGTTATCTGTTCGAATCACCTTAAGAATTATATGTACTGGAATCTAGTTGTAGATGTGGAAACATTGCATACTTGAAAGTTTTCAAGTTTAATATAAGCCTGTTCATTGGACTAAATCACAATTGAAAAACAGGCCTCCCATGGGGTACCATGAGCAAGCACTGCATGAAAAGCCCTGTTCATCTTGACGACATGGGCAACTCAACTACAATTACCCTACTCCTTGATAGCGGCTTGAGCTTCATTTGCTACTACATGTAGTTGCTGTCAGTGAATCATCACATCAATACCAAAAATGTCTGTCAAACAAGTACATTTCAAGAAATACTGTTTTATGAGTCTATACATATACTACAACAGCGCGCACCTCATAGAAAACATGTTTAGTTTTTTTTCTTTGGCTCAAATTAGTTTGGGTGTTTTTACTGTCTATAGCATTGTGCAGTCAAACCTCAGATATTTGAGTGGAGACGTAGGAGCTCAGAGTGAACAACATCTTTTTTTGTTTCAATGGCGCATAGATTTAGATTTTAGATTTATTTCATATCCATAGCAAGACCAGGGACATTTGCATGGAAAAGTTGGGAGTGTGGGTCAGTCAAATTCGTGTTTATGTTTTACTTTGTTGGTATTACATATATCTCTGACCATTTAAAAAAAAAATATTGTAACCAAGCAAATCAAAGATAAACAATGTTATTGATGGGCAAAGATTGTTTGCTTGATTGGGGTTTAACATCGTACTCAAGGGTATTTCACTTATATGACGGATAGTCCTCTTCACACTGCTCCTAGCCAAATTATGGTGGAAAACTGTGAGGAAACCTCGTAAAAGCAACCCCCGCAAGTGCCGGAGCCTCCTCGTATGACGAACTCATATACCTGATGGTCGACACATGCTACCACTAAGCCACGGCCCGACAGACAAAGAAATCCATGTACAGGTCCAGGACTTAAAGCCACAACATTATGTAAAAAAAAATGACTGTCCGGGACTAGTTGCAAATGGCAAGAAAATTTCCGCAATTTTGTTATCATTGTTGGGAAATCACATTTCTTTTGTGTCCCCACTCACCATAAAACAAACCAAAAAAGCATAGCTCAATTCCATATCTTCTGAAGGGAAGTGTCAAAAACATATCTGGAGCATTTACTCAAAGAATATTGGTTAGCAAATCAATTGTACAGTAACAGCTAGAAGCACATCAAATTCTGATCCACAAAATCATAATCCGCTGAATTTGTAAAAGCCATGTTTAACTGACCACTTTCACACTCATACAGTAGTAGTTCATGGCGTTTCTTTCAGATGACTTTGCTGCTGATCTTCAACAAATCCATCAAGCATTCTGATGATTGTCCCACTCATATACCTGAGGTCGACAGGTGGACTCAAACCAGAGAGAGGCTCATTGTAATAGGTTCAATAGAAATAGTGAACCGTGGCGGCTATCCCGACTGCCCAGGAAGCCACCACCAACTAATCGTTTAGGTAAGACTTGATTAACCTACCTTTGGAACTTTCTTGAAATATCCTCCATGTAGTCTCATATGACCATTTAAAGCTGGGATATTTTTAAACCTTCGATTACACATACTACATTGTACAGGCTTGTTCTCATCCCTGAAATCACAATCCATCAAAATTATACAATAAGTACCCTGGAATAAATGTGAAAAATTTTTATTTGTTGAAATCACATTTCTGAAACAAATCAATGAATATACACTCATAACAAAATTTGTTTATCTTTTTTGTTTTGTTTTTAAGAACGAATTGAATTAACTAAAGATAGGGCACAAGGATTCTTTATAGTAAGGTGAAAGGCAGCCATATTGGAACAGCTAGCCATCTCATACACACAACTCCAATAACTGACTGACAATGTATTTTTTTTAACATCGTCTTCTAGGATACACATTATCCAAGGTAATTTAATTGGCATGACCTTGATGTACTCCATTGTGTTTTGAAGAGAGCAGTACAGGGTTAGTTCAAACATGTACTGAGCTTAGATATTGAATTAGTAGGGAAATGGGGGAGGGATAAACATAGAAGCCATCTCAGTACTGTTATGAAATGTATTAAATTTATGCAATGATAAAAAAGCAAAGACAGTGTCAACCTACCTCAACGTTTGCCAAACAAAGACTGTTTGTTTGTTTGATTAGGGTTTAATGCAATACTTAAGGTTATTTTACTAATACGACGGCGTGCCAGCCCAATGGGTTATGGAAACCACCCTATCCGCCACTGGCAACAAAAAGGCAAAACAGGACAAATATAGGCGAATCACAGGATGCAATACAAAGACTTCACTAATAGATCAGCTTTGTCCTGCCTATTAGGTCAGAGAATGATAAATTTACATTTATAGCATTTTTGATGCCAAAAACAAAAAAGTTTCTAACAGAAGAAGCTACCTCTTTCAATTATGGTAATTAATTGATGTTTTTTTTTATTTTTATGTAAATGTCCTCATATAAACCTGCATTAAAACCTGATTGTTTGTTTTAACTTCATACTAGAGGGCATTTACTTATATGACGAATTGTCCATTTCATACTGTGCCTTGCTTAAATACATTGGAGAACCAGGAGGAAACCTCATAAAAATCACTCCTGCGATTGCCGGAGTCACTTTGTGTGACTCACTCATATTCCTGATGGTCGGCAGGTGGACTCAACCAGTCGACGGCACAGTGAAGTAGGATTAGTAAACCAACATTAAGACCCGAATATGGGAACATTGTTGCTTTACAAGTGTTGTGCAAATGACTCTTTTGAAAATATTTCTTCTACATTTATTTGACACAAAATATATAAAACGTTACAATCTATCCAAACACAAGGTAATCAAATGAAATAGATTGATTCATTGGTGTTTAACGTCGTACTCTAGGGTATTTCACTTATATGACGATGTGCCAGCCCAATGGGTGAAGGAAACCACCCTCGACACCACTGTCAACAAACAAAGACAAGACGGGACAAATACAGACAATAACAGACACCACAAACAGATCGGCTTCCTGTTCCCCTTTAGCTCTGAGAGCACTCGAAGCTCGCTCCAACCAACCGCCAAATGAAGTAGAAATGGTGGAATCAAATTCAAGCAAAACAATAAATAAATTAATATAAAAAACATCATACATGTAAGTACTTGTATTCCAATCTCCTACATTGTACTTAACAATGTGACAGAGTTGGTAGAAAATAAAAGAAATAAACCAATAACCAAAGTGCTTTAACTCATCATATCAACAAAATCCAACCACAAATAAAATATGACCCTAAAAAATGCATAAAAGTCCACAAAAGAAACAAATCAACCCTAACTACAAAAGGCAAAGCTTAACATATTAACAGCATGCAATATAAATGAAAGGAGAAATAATACAATGGGGGCAATTTAAGTGAATCCTAAAAACACAAACGTTATCTTGTATGTGTTAGCTCAGATTTAGAATGTCTCTCTTTGATAACTCCTCTTTGATATTGTCATATTCAATCACTTAACCTCCTCACATCATGAAATGTGGATCTATTTTGTTTTATCAACTTGATCTCTACTGTAATGTAAGTACTGTTGTACTCACTCATTAAAGTTGTTAGAAGTTAATTTCAATTTGTTTACTCATGTTTATTTGAAATTAAGTTCCCTGTGAGTGTTTGCCTGAGGTTTTACCATTTATTTGTTTTATTCACGTAATAGAAAAGGAAACCACACTCAAATATCCCTTATAAATATGAGAAAGATACCAACAACTTCCTGGCAGCTGAACATTCTTCAAAAGAGTTCATCTAAGTTGGGAACAGTACTGTCCAAGACACACTGAAGTGACAAATTAGGTCCACTTTTTTTAATTTTGCCTGATCTCAAAGGGCACCGAGCCAGAGGAAAAATGTCGCCAGCCAATGATGATTGTCTGTGTGGATGCATCATGCAGCTATTAAACCTCAGAAATGATCTAAATAACTAACAAGCACTAGGCTAAATATTGTAAAATTAGAAAAAAAAATATATAATCAACAACAACAGGATAAAGTACATGTAAATGTGTTGATCGTTATACCACAAATATTAGTTACCATGGATGAAAGTTTACAGAAAACAAGGACATGCATAGAGCTTTTTCTTTTTCCTCCGAGAAGATATTTACACAATCAGTTGATTCTTATCAGCTGAAAGCACACCTGTCTACCTTAGAAGATATGTACAAGGTAAAGTATTTACCTTTGTACTTATAATTCTTAAAGTTTTACGTAGAATTTTGGGGTATATGTGTAGTGAATAGATATTTTGCGTTTAAAAATAAACCAAAATATGCAGGTCTGTGTGGCAAATGTCTCACAGGCCTCTCAACAAAAGGAGATTGATCACTCTCACTCCCCTTGTCCTCACCCAAGTTGAAAATAAGGAGAGTGATGGCTTACTCGCCTGTACAATTAAATTTTATCGCTAATTTGAACTGGGTTAAAATTAAGAGTGGTGGATCACTCACCTATATTTTATTCAGCAAAATCCTTTTCTCAGCATGAAAAGACTCCTTTTTTATACATACATTTATGACATGTCCACACAATCAAATTTTCCTAGCATTAACTATCAAATAATTTGAACATATTCATTTTCTCAACAAGTAGGTGAAAATTATGTCCTTTGTCTGTTGATGCACCCTACAGGCTCCACATCTTGTACACTTTCTTTTACTTTTTTTTTTTTTTTTGTGGACGGGGGGGGGGGGGGGGGGGGG
>JAQQZZ010080362.1:0-19476 GCA_030265115.1 Mopalia vespertina
TTATTGTCCTGTATTTGTCTCGTCTTGTCTTTGTTTGTTGCCAGTGGTGTCAAGGGTGGTTTCCTTCACCCATTGGGTTGGCACGTTGTCAGATAAGTGAAATACCATTGAGAACGACGTAAAATCCCAATCAAACAAACAATCGAGCAACCGGCCCCTGTCCTGAGCACACCCTGAAGTGAACAATTGCCTCATTTGGACACCCTGTTTTAAGAAACTTTAAAATGCAGGAGATAGGGAAACTGTCAAGATTGGACACCCAGTTACATGTACTTTAAAAGTGAAGCAAAATGATTTGGACACAATACTTTTGATTTCTGGCTAAACCCCAACCGCCAAAATTGATGAGTACGTTTTAAGATTCCAGATCCTCGAATACCAAGAAACCAACAGCGTTTCGTTGTGTTGAAGTTGCATAATAAAGGTTTAGCACACAGAAGCACACAAAATGTTTTGTGATCTCTGTTTGGGAAGAGAACTAAAAACAACTTTGTGACTGTATTTGATTGCCAGAAAATGGGGTTGGCCTCTGTCTAAAAAGGGAGGTAAATCTGTTACTCCTACATCTATCTATTACACTTATTATGGCAAAGTTATTTGAGTAAGAGTTCTTCTCCCTGGTAAACAACTGGAGTCCTTAGATCCCATGAAAGTAGTAGCGATCACATTTGCCAGCAGATGCAGCTTCAAATTAAGATAACAAAATTTGAACAACTTTTGCAACTTCTTAAATACATTAATCATCAAATTGGCCAAATAAGGCAGAACATTTTAATATCACTGCTGTAACTGAGAACCACAAACAAGCTTCATTAGGGCTAATGCTAACAAATAAGATAATTGTTTAAATTTGTGTTTTAATTAAAATATTATACGCCGATGAAACTCGGTCGTACATGTATTATGGCATGATCAGCGTCTGTCTGGTTGGCTCCAATCTGTTTCCAGAGCAGAACTCGAAAACAATAAGGCCTATGTTTGTCAAACTTGGTAGGCATATTACCCATTAACTATAGTTGTGCCTTGTGCTATGATGGATTCATCATTTGAAAAATCTGTCTGTCTGTCTGTCCATCTGTCATTCCGGCCAGCCGGTTGACTCCAATCCGTTTCCAGAGCAGAACTCGAGAACTATAAGGCCTATGTTTGTGAAACTTTGTACACACATTCACCTTGGATTGTAGTTGTGCCTTTTGCTATGGTGGATTGGCCTTTTTTTTTTTTATTCTTGTTTCTATGGATACAAAGTTGGACTTAGCCATAATGAGAAGTCAATTTTGTTTCTGGAGCCGAACTCGAAAACTGTAAGGCCTATCTTTATGAAACTTGGTAAGCACATGAACCATTAACTGTTGTTGTGCCTTTTGTTGAAATGTCTTGGGTTACCACGGTTATCCCACGAGCACCCCCATGAGGGTGTATGTTGGGTTTTAATTTGTTTTAACTACATTTTTTTTTATTTTAATTTTTTTAAAACAATTCTCATTTATTTTTATATTAACTTTTTAAATTAATTTTTTAAAATTACATTTTTTAAATTACATTTTAATTATTTTTTAAATTGAGTTTGTAATTACATTTTAAAAAACTAATTTTTCAATACTAAAAATGCTGTCTACAGAACAGCACATTTCTTGACTGCTGTGAAATCAATTAGGTAAATTAATGTCAACTTGAATAGACTGTCTATTTAAATGAACTTGTTATTTTTTTTGACTGGTCATAACTAAGTTAATATTCCAGTAGAATTTGTTTTTTGTACTAAGCCCCATTTTGTTGCGTGTTAACCAAATGATAATGATCATATAATGAGGGCCATATAATAAGAAATTCTGTTTTGGGGGAACGGTAGATCGGTTACGCAAAATTTTGAAAAAATAAGGCCTTGAGCTCCCTCCAACCACACGCTGAAGCATTAAGAGTCTAAGAATCAATTAGCTGCACAGTGGAGTGTTAGTTGGATTAAAGGGCGCTTCACAGGTGTCCGTAGATCGCATACGTGTATACGTGTATTAGCCGACAGAGCTGTTGGCTTCTGCAGTGATTGTCCAATTTAGAGTGTATGTTTAGTGAAGCACAAGAGAGCACAAGGCCTTATTTTTTCAAAATTTTGTGTAACCGATCTACCGTTCGCGTGAATTTTAACCCACGTAACCCGTAGTTCGGTTATGTAAAACAAATTTGCACGAATGATCGTTCTCGTGAATAGGTTATGCCAAATATACTTCCATGTAGCTTGTCTTCAGAAACAGTGATACCCGGCTGCCCATCATGTGACATTGTCTGTTTAATTAATGACAGACAAGGCATCATCTGTCAATCATAACTATAGGTTGTAGCGCCACTCCGTCAGTCAATTAACCAATTCTACAGAGTTCCACAGTGTGGGTGTGGTTTCATTTAATAGGTGACGGTCAGACACCTGGGTGATACTTCATTGTCCATATAAAACAACATTGAACAACAGAACGCTTCATTCGTTTACACATTTTAAAAATATGTTGCTGTGTATATTTTTGACAAATCACCTTTTAATTGATTGAAGGGATATGTATTATAAGTTGTTTTGGTTTTAAAGCTTTCCTTACTACATTGTAAGTGTATGTTATATAATATGGTAATAAAGCCTACGTGACCAAAATACTAATCAACTGAGGGACCTCACACACTGACTGTCTGGCTTGGAGATCACAGCAAAGATGAAAAGGTTATTGTGTATGTTTATTTTTTTTAGCCCTGGTGAGCACCCTGGACTATTTTTTGAGAACGGTGACCATTCGCTTGAATTTTCGTTTACGTAACCTCTACATAACCTGAACGACAGTTCACATGAAAAAATAAGGCCTATTGTAGCCCTGCTTGTTAGATATTCACTCGTATTAAAAGTAATTTTTTCATTAGCAAAGTAAAAATATCTATTGATTTCTGGTTGAAATTACAACAAAAAAGGCATTTATGGAATAAATAAAATCTCAAATGTGTGGCCCAGATATTTAATTTATGAAACTCCGGTTATAATTTCATTTATTAATTGCCTGAGGCTGGGAATAAATGAAAATCACTACCCTCATTTCATACATGTATCTCTGTGTCAATCATTAGAGATCCTTTATATATTTAAGCCACGTTCATGTTCTTGTTATGAAGTGTGTAGCAGGAATTGTACCCTTCGTTATCTAAAGTCCACATCAAGAAATGTTTCATTCTTAAGTTAATTGTGCGTTGTGGGTAGTTCCACAATTATATCAGTCATTACTGCAAATCTATAATGGGATATATTTCAACTTGAAAGTGGCTCGCTATCAGCAGTTTGACACTGTTGTGCTCTTCACTATGTCAAGTGTAGAACAGGATGGAGTACTTGACCCTGTGTTTCATACAAAGAGTCTAGGAAACTGTACACCTCACCACCTCAAAAGTATAACATGCTATGTTTAGTCGATAATGGGTCAAGAGCCCTACTACCCACGGCCGTGGCTTAGTGGTATCGTGTGCGCTTACTAATCCTGCTTCGATGTACTATTCACGGGATCGAGTCCGTCTGTCGACCTCAGGTATATGAGTGAATCACAAGATGTGACTCCGGCAATGGCAGGGGTGGTTTTTACGAGGTTTCCTCCCGGTTTTCCACCGTAATAAGGCAAGGTGCAGTGTGAAGTGGACAATCCGTCGTCATATAAGTGAAATACCCTTGAGTACGACGTTAAACCCCAATCAAACAAACAAACATTCGATTAGGGCACTGTGTCGGCTAGCCAGACACCGGGTTCGAATCCCGGAGTAGGTAAGCAAAGTTTTCTTTCGATACAATAAAAAATGTTTATATCTGATATTAATTTTTAGAAATATATATGTTGTATTGCCCGGATCCTTCCATCAATTTACTCACGTATCGTCCAAGTTTATGTAAATAAACACGGAATAAAGTCTATTGGAGCACAGCGGTGAATCGTCTCATGTTCCAGATAAAATCTTAAAGACAAGATTTTTCAATGGATTTTAATCTCAAGTTGTTATGTTTAAACTACACATTATGCCGAGAGAAGTCAATTAAATTGTAAAATTGGATCAAACAGTATTTTTATTTCCCTAAAATGAAAAAGGGGATTGATGAACATACAGGCTCACTTCCTATATTAAATTGTAAAATTGACCAGATATCTAGAGCATATATAGACTTATCTATGGGCGTTATATCTCTTTATCATGTAAAAATAATAAAGAAATTATCCAATAGTATTTTACATTTCATGTTTCTACATACACTATTGAAATTTGGATGGTTACACAGCGGTAAAAAATAGACAGTTGCGTGCAGAATTGAATTACCAATTTTGCTGAATTTAATTAGTGCTTGTGGAATGCAATTTATCTTCAAAGGCCTTCTTGACTCCGTGAGGAAGAAATAAATCATACGTAGAGCCGTCCACACCTAATAAAACAGAGAACTCGATCAGAGGAAAAATTGTTGTGAAATAATTATACGCGAATATTTACTTTGCACTTTTGCGAAGCGCGGTTTTTCGCGAAGAGCTGTGGAGGGATGTTCGCGTCTCTAACCAAAACCACACGTTCAGTACCGCGCGGGATATCCAACATCTCCACAAGGACTATCACTAACTAGGGTCGATACTGTTAACTTAGCCACCCTGAAAATATTAATGAAAACTACACCGCGGTTAACAATGACGAAATTCCCCTGCGTTTTGGTCATATTCGCAAAATCCGCCTTTAGTACCTCGCGCACAGTATGCGGTCCCTCCTGCGACCCATTCCACGTCAAAATTTTATTATGATCGCCTTAGTTTATGAGACAGGAACACGCTACGTCTTTCATTGAGAATATTAACGACCTGTTTTCGGATTAAATAAGGAAGAGTGCACGACACAGATGTCAACCCTGTATGGTACCCTATCTAACGCGAGTAACCCAATTGCCCATTATCATCACTTCTGCTAAGGGACTATAGCTCATGATTTAAAAAAAAAAATGTTCTTTTTACAGACATTTTTCAAAATCACATTACGCTTGCTTTAATTTTTGCTTATTCTGTTCAGTTCTTAATTAAATTTACTCTTTCTCTACTTGGTGATATATTATGTGTATTTTTGGTGTCCAAATTACAAGGAGTGACACTCATTCTTATTAATTAGGGTAATACACCATTAACCCTGCCCTAAAGAGGGGGCACTCCGTGGCCAAGCTGGTCGTGCATTAAATTACTGATCTTCCCTCCGATTTCATCCAAGTTATAAAATGAAAGTACTTCGGTGACTGCTTAGTCGCGAAATGGATAAATAAATAAATAAATAAATAAATATATAAATAAATAAATAATACACCAAATACATCAATAAATAAATACATACACCAAATACATCAATAACTAAATAAATCAATCAATCAAAAAATCAATCTATCCATAAAAATAAATAAATACATAAAAATTAATAAATAAAAAATTGAAAAATAAAAATAATGAATAAACGTTTATAAAAAAAACTCAATGTCATTTAAGGCAGCTGCATTTTGAGGCAGATATATGAGCTGTGTTGTATAGGTTCAATTTTCATATTGATTTCAATTCCTGAAAGTATTAGCTTAAAAGTGTGCGTGTGTGAGTGTGTATGTTTTTTTTTTGTTTTTTTTTAAATAAAGTAAATTTACTGAATGTGTAAATTGAGTGTAAAAGCACTTTAACAGATGTGGGTAGGTCGGTATAAACTAAAATCTAAATCGTTTCGGTTTTTCTCATGCAGGATTGAAGCAGCTCTGGGAGAAATTGTATCCCTAGGAAATTGTCCCGTGCGTGGATGGAATTGACTTATCGCCATTGGGGGTATAATTGAAACATTACGCAAGTCCTTTATTTCATACGCGTGACTTGTCCGTTACGTCATTCTTGTAAAAAGTTATTAATTTTTTTATTTTATTTCCGTTTGATATGCCATCTGCGTTTCTTTGAAGGCAACAGTTTTGGGCGCATGTGGAATAGTTTATATCACGGATGCAGCGATTGGTATTCAGAAATGGTTAAAAAGTAGCGTAAGATTGGAAAATCATGTAGTCGTGTAAACAACTAACTGAAATGGAGGACCACCGGCAAAAAAAATAAACACTCTTGAACGAGCTGGAAAAACAACTCACAAAATTACGCGTCATAAAACGTTGGATTATTTAGTTCGTTAGCGAACACTTCGTCCAATATGAATACTTTACCAACTACTGCTCATTCTCCACGCGCAATTTCCGGCCCGCTAATGGGCTATAATTTGCAATATTGGCCTGAACTAATTGTGGGTTTGTCCATATCTCGAAACAGACATCTGGCAACAGTTGTAGTCGTAAAATTCGAAGCGGGCTTGATCAAAGAGCCGATCCGCGTAATTAATCTCCAATGAGCTTTTGGTAGTGCAGTGTGAATATTGCATAAACTGTACGAGTCGGCAATGGCACAAACACTCGACTATTTAAATAACTGAAATATGATATCGTTGTATATATTTTTTACAATTTAATGTGCACAAATGTAAATAACCATATAACTTTCAGAAATTGGAACTGGTTAATAAACGCTTTTCATTTATTTATTTATTTTGTTTTTTATTAACAATGGGGAATTATTACTAAAGCTAGGAAATTAAATACCCCTATATAGGCTTAGGTCATAATAGCAGGCTTTGATCAAGAGACGGACAAAACTGCTATTCGTTTATGCATGCTATCTCTGAAATTCGTAATTACATTCATTTATTGGATTTTAATCATCATTCATTACAATCCTTGATCAATTTTACTATTAATCTGCTGATAGGGAACTGGGTTTCGAAACGATTAGAAATGACACATTCTGACTTATGTGAACGTATTGTTCTCTTGGTTTCAATTTTAATATTTAAAAAAAACTTTTCTTCCTTTGTTTTATTTTTATTATGGTTTATTTTCTACCGGCGGTTGTTACATTTGTGGGAGACACTCGATATCGATTTGCGACATTCAAGTCATATACGGGTAGTTTGTTTGGAGAGTAGCACTATGGAGGGAGATTAACTTTCCAACAGTATCATAACACTTTGCATTTAATGGTTTTGCTAGTGTCAATTATTGTTGGAATACACCGCCGTCTTATAACGGAAATACCCTTAAGCACGGCGTAAAACACCAATCAATCAATCAATCAGTCAATTACTATCCAGCTTCTACATGCCAAACTTCTACATTGTATTTTGTGTAATAATATGATCGTACATTGTTTCAGATTCATTTATAGTTCATCTTCTAAAACAGGAAGACTAACGTACAGTAATTATATTGGATCATTTCTTATGTATCTTCTAGAAGAGGAAGACTAACGTACAGTTTCTTGTATGGGATCATTTCTGATGCATCTTTTAGAAGAGACACACTCACGTACAGTTTCTTGTATAGGATCATTTCTAATACATCTTGTATCTTGGATACTGAAACATGTTGTCTATATGAACGGTCTTCTTTAAACACGTGACCCACTGTGATTTTTTATTGTTATTTTACATTTGGAAATATATATATGACGTAATGGTTCCTTATAGAAACATAGTCTTTTCTAAAGAACCCTCAAAGAACCATTGTTCCGGAGAGTTTATCTCCGCGAAGACAACAGTTACTCTTAATATATATAGTTCAAATAGCCGTCAAATTGACACGTCAATACTCAACGATTTCAAGAATCGGGTTTTAAATTTAAAACTTAATAAAGACAAATTTTAAAATTCTAAAAAAACAAATACTGCTTATTTTAATCAGTGTTTACGATGATGATTATAAGATATATGTTATGGGTTATGGATTTATGAATTTATTTTTAATATAAATATTGAAAAGAGTATTACACAATGCAGTTTGCATACCGTGACATTGTTCTCAAGCATGGTTGAAGAGATAAAAAAAAAAAAATGCATGCCCCACACAGTCGCCATACGATGTATATATGGTTAACAGGAAAGACCTTGTGTTTTTATCGTTTTGCCGCCCACACAACGTGCGTGCTAAAAACACGCTAATTCAGTTCTGGTCATAAAAACGTAGGCCAACAAGAGCGTGAAAACAAGTGTATACGAATCCGTCTACACGAAAATTCGTGCGAAAATCATAAAAACGGAGATCCTCCGTTTTATTATCGACAGTTTTCTAAAAACACAAAGGTAGACTTTCTACGAAAATATTTTATGGTTTTCCGCAAGAATTAGTTTTATGAGCTCGCTGAATACACTAAGGGGCCGTATACTTCAGTGAATGCAGCAATATAGGGAGCGTAGATGTCTCATGAATATTCATAAGGGTAATAAAAACTCATATTGCCCAGCAGAGAAGGCCTTTTCCATATATACATAGGGCAATAACTCGTGCAGACAAAAAAAGCATGCGTGCAAGCATATTTTAATATATCTGGAAACGCCACAGCGGGCTTCGACGGAAATAAAATAAATTTTAACAGCAGAACTGAATATTATTTATGAAAATAAAAAAAGTTTTATGTTTTTCGCGATTGGTGGTCTTGTATTGTGTTAGATGAAAAATGGAGGTACATAGTTTAAGCGGTAAGACTAGATGTTTAATGCATAGCAAACCATGCAATAATATGAACATTAACTAGCAATAAAACGTTAAAATATATACGTAACCGGAAACCCAATGCATTGTATGACACTACCACGCAGGGACTGATATCCCATAACGTTTCTAAGCAACAGTTACAATAAAACTATTTACAAATTCAGAACGTATGAGTATTTATATACATTTCCGAATAGTGGTAATTTATCTATCATTAAACTGTTCTTTATTTGTCAATATTTATCTTTGGAACAGGCTGTGATTCATTGTGTGATTCATCCTGTGTTTCGTCGAATTTTGAATGAATCGATATCCCTGTGCAAGGATGATTTGTGTTTGAGACTGTAGGAAATCTGTTCTGGTGTTCTTGAAATCACCAGTTTACAAATTCTATTAAAGATTGATTGATTGATTGATTGATTGATTGATTGCGGGTCTGAGGGTGGGTGGGGTTAGTTGACTGACTGACTGGCTTGATTGATTGATTGATTGATTGATTGATTGGTTGATTGATTGATTGATTGATTGATTGATTGATTGATATCGATCGAGTATAACATTACAATATGTGATTAAGATTTAACGCCATACTCAAAGTTATTTTACCCACATGACGGCTTGCGAGTCGGACAGTCCATTGGGTGACGGAAACCAGCATTGCTCTCGTTGGCACAATCATAAGACACCATGTCGCAAGATCCTTCGACACTTTCCGTACCGGTACAGTTATTATCTACGGTACGGAAATGGCCGAGGATGTTCAGACATGATAAGGCAGAACACAAATATACAGATATATAGCTTCATGTGTTCCGTTAGCACAAAATATTGGTTACCTTAATTCTAACACATACTGTTCGTCGTTATCCGCTTCGGACAGTTCCAACATGAGTTTCCATAAAAAGCTATAGGCCTACGGTTGCAAAATGCATAATGGAGTGACACGCCAATAAAAAAAACATGATTTAGCCAGACAATTGTTGGTTCAAAGAATTATCACACAGAAGCTGCATAATAAGGTCTAATAATTCTAAAAGGTTTTCACGCCGTTGAAGAACAAAGTGGTGTCATAATTAATTGATTTGTGGGTCTTTTTGGCGGCATATTTGCATTAACACGTAGCCCATATGTTCCTGTGGCAGTCGGTTAAACGACCCCCCCTTGAAGGCGGCTGGAGACAGAGCCACGCCCAGTAACTAACAAAGCGCGTGAGCTCGTT
This sequence comes from Mopalia vespertina, assembly GCA_030265115.1. Lineage (NCBI taxonomy): Eukaryota > Metazoa > Mollusca > Polyplacophora > Chitonida > Mopaliidae > Mopalia > Mopalia vespertina. The sequence continues at coordinate 9,816 of JAQQZZ010080362.1, forward strand.
CAGTGGGCGTGACTTACTATATTATTTGTTTTTTCGGAATCCAATTTATGAGTCCGTCTGTAGGCCTGTAATATGTTACTTCATAAAGCCTTGTTCACTCCATCAAATAATTTCCTGGATTTGTATCCGGTGAAATTAATCCAATTAACACTTTATTTTATCAAAAATAATCTACTATAAAAAAATGATCCCGTTTAAACCGTGAATAATTGCTGCAGTTCCGCTACAAATGTGTACTCCTTGATTACAGCATGTATATTTATTTCCCGGATATACAACAATTAATATACCGTATATGGCTCACATCAAACTCAAACGGAAGGATAATTAAATGGAATGTGTTAGAATTAAGTAGATTATATAGGAATTATAGAGGCTTTAAAAAATATAGCATTTGCTGGGGAATCCCTATTTCGAGGCTTCAATGCTGTCACTTTATACACAATTGTTACTAACTGCATGGCTCTAATATAGGAATTAGAGGCTTTTAAAAATATAGCATTTGCTGGGGAATCCCTATTTCGCGGCTTCAATGCTGTCATTTTATACACAATTGTTACTAACTGCATGGTCTAACACACAAAAAATGTTTTGTTTTTCCTAATATCATGCATACAGATTGAACATTGAGATATATACTTCTAGAAAGTAATCACATTGGCTCAGGGATGACGATTATTAAAAACCGATATACCATCTCATGTTCTAGATAAATAGATTTCTGTAAAGTTGCCCCACTACCACAAGGATAAGGTTTCCAACAAGGTTTCCACAAGGTTTCCAACAGAACTGAAGCGTCATGTCGGACAAAACAATCTAGGTCTGATAACTATACGAATTCCGGCAAATTACGTGATTTCTCATACAACAGAAATAATAATTTCGAACTTATTAAAGGAAAGAGTTAATCGCTGACACGTCGTCTTGTTACTGGAAACATTGTTAAACGATAAAGCGTTGCGATTGCGAGATGCGATTAAAGCAAGGTGGTTGGTACAGCTAGAAGTTTGCGAGATGCTACAAACAAGGGTTTAGAGCGATGTGATTGAGCGATGCGATTGAGCGATGTGATGGAGCTATGCATGCAGACAGGCCGTGTATCGGGCGATACGACGGGACGACGCGATAGAACGGTTTCCCAGAACAATTGCCACATATATAACGGACTTTCCAAAAAGAACAGCAATCACTCACACAAATCAACAAAATTTAACTTAAATGCTCTTCAACATTCTTCAAGCGATGGAACATACTGGACGAGCGTAACTATAACAAAAGTTCGGATCATTCGATGGTTGGCCTCAAAATAGCTCATTCGGCAAAATATTGGCCCTGCAGCCCGAGTTCGGTCCTCCACCGGCGTGCGAATATTTGTTCGTCCCCGTATGTAAAATATATAAGAATGTATAAGTTTGTGATAATATCGTTATATTGTATTTTATGCGTGTCTAATATATTCACAAGTATAATTTCAGTAACTTTAAAATTAATATAGATAAAAGTTTATTAGTTGGAACACTGTGTATAGATGACAAACACTCGCAACATATGCCATATAATATAGTCCTTTAAATGTACTATACATATTACCAGATGTATTTTATCAATGATATAGACTTTATTTATATAGATATAAAATAATTAAAAATAAAATTGGTTTCGCCTAATTAACATGACATTCGTGTACATCATCAGTGGGGTGTATATAATAAGTTTGAGACCATAGTTTATGACCATATCATGCAATCAAATATTTCAAGATGTTAAATTATATATGGGATATTTGGTTGGTTGACTTTTCTTAGTGTTTTACGTCGTACCTATGTAAGGTTGATAGGCGTCAATACGTATATTTTTAATAATTAATTGCATGCACTCGAACAGGGATGTCGGTTAATTAAAACCGGTGAATCATATCATATTCTTTAGATAAACACCCAGAAACAAGTTTCTAAATAGATCTTAATCTCGAGTTGTTATGAAATGTGTAATAAATATGTAACAAAAAAGATATTTAGTATAGGTTTAGAATAAATCAACCCTTAAACTGGTATTTCAAAGTTCTATAAAGTAACCAATGAATATATCTGTTGAAGAAAAAGGGAATTGCAAATTGTCTGATCCAGATGGAAGTTTTGCCATAACTTATACGCCACGACTTATATTTTTTTCATTTAGAGAAAGATAATTTTTCTTGCTACAACCAGGATTCGAGCTCGGGTCTCTGTCTATAACAGGGTCAACGTTCTAACCGATACTTATGTATATTTGTGTGATATGCAGGGCGAACTCCATGCCGCGAAAGTGCTGTCGAAGACAAATGTCGGCACTGAGACACCAAGCTCACATTAAGGTCCACCATTGGCTTTACTGTCATTTATTCTAGGTAAAGCATCACGTGACGTTAAAGATAACGCGTTGGCTGACTGCCTGTTGATGACAAGTAACGCGAGAAAGTGCGTGAAAAGTTGAAGAGGGCAGCTATATACCTGTTACCCTGTTTGGTGCCCCCAGAGCTAAGGGCAGCATGAAGCCAATCTGTTGTCTTATCTGTGTTTCGTGTCTTGTGATTGTCTTGTCTCTGTTTGTCGCCAGTGACATCGTAATCGTAATCTTTTTTAAGGCGTAGTCATCGAGGGTGTATTCCTTTACTGGGCTGGTCCGTCGTCATATATGCCGGTGAAATAAACTTTGGAACTGCAACATATACCTATACAAAAGAATAAAACTGAAAATAGCGTTCAAAACTGTTTCGCTCAAACATCAGACATCCAAGTGTAAAAAAAATTTGAAAAATTACAGAATTCCAAATTATTTGTGATTTTTCTGGTTGGGATGAAAAACAATCATAGGTTACCCTTTCTTGACCTATACATATATTAGCAAATGATCACAAAGAAAAACAATGCATTTTTACCGTATATATGATGTCTTATATACATTCTTATTAAAATACTTTTTACTTGTGTTTTAATGAAGCTAAAAAGTATATATACATTCATATCCCGGTGGAGGCAAACTAAATTTATTTCTCTGCAAAAAACAAAAAATATTTTTAATGTAGAAAAAGAAATTTTGATTGCCATATATTTTTTGAAAAATTCAAATTATAATTTTTATTTTGTGTTTTTTTAATGTTTCTCGCATCTTGTAATTCAATTCTATTTACCCATACAGCAAACATACAGAGTTCGTATCCCAGTTGAGCCAAGCAAAATTTCTTTCTCTACAATAAAGATAACATTTTTAATGTAGAAAAAGACAGTTTTGCTTGCCATATTTTAAAAAAAAAAATTTTGTTTCTCACATCTTGTAATTCAATGCTATTTACCCATACATCAAACGTGTTATCTTATTCAGTTCTTCTCCTTCGATATATGTATATTGTAATCCCAAGATATTTACAGACTGAAAGTGCATTCGAGGTGTTATTTTTACTGGCAACTGTTGGCTAGACAGTAGACGCTAAAAGAAGATGAGTTCTTTTAAATTTAAAGAAAACTTCAGTTAATCCTCTCACAAAGTAATCTAGTTGTGTTTATATTAGTCCCCATTGTAGTAAATCGTTTGAAGCTCGCGCTGAATGGTTTCCATATAAGGAAGTGTGACCTCGCATAAGGTTACGATAAATCATTGTCAATGGGCGCGCGAGCCAATCAGAATAGAGCATTATCCAGGTCGCCCGCTGTCTGTGAAATAGATATATATTTCATTCTAAACAGAGAACTGTTACAGTCTCGTACAGTGATACAGACGCTACTTCAGAGCTGATCAACAAAGATTTTAACCGTTCAACAATCTTGTATATACCCTTAGATGTAACAAGTACGCTGTTACGTACTGCCATTGGCATTTAGTTATAGGTCTCGGGAGTGTATATTACGGTGCTTCCAAGTGAAGATTGCGTGTGGCCTGGGCTACTCGATAGCCTTTTCACCGGGAGACAGTGGTCTGTTTTCATCGGACTTAACCGTCTTCCGCGTTGTGTCGGAACTCACACACACTGGGATATTAGCTTTACCTTGAGAAGTGAGCATGTCTTCGCTCAGGTCCGCGATGACATCTCTACTACCAGGGCTGATATTGCTCTCATCGCTCATCGTAAGTATAAATGTTTGGTTCTCAACTTATTTACGTTATGTATCAAATGTATATATTGAAACGGTACGCATATAGCTTTAATTGCCACTCTTAAGAACACAACGTTTTGTGTATAGTCAATAACGTTGTCTTTGTATAACTTTAATTTAAGTTACTTTACTCTACAGAACAGAGGGTTTGATGTATAGTCAATAACGTTGAGACAACTTTAATTTAAATTACCTTACTCGAAAGAAAATAAGGTTTCGTGTAAAGTAAATAACATTGTTTATGTACAACTCTAATTTAAGTTTCTCGTAAGAACAGACGGTTAAGTGTATGTATATAGTCAAAAAAGTTGTTTATGTATAATTTTAATTTAAGTTAATGGTAAAACTTTAATTTAAGACACCTGACTCTTAAGAACAGGGGATTAGTGCTAGTAAATAACATCGTGTTTGTATTATTTAAATTTAAGAACACCAATTCTTGGACGCCATGTCTGAAATAAAATTATTATTATTATTATTTAAAACAAAGTATTCGTCGTAAGTAAATAATATCGTGTATGTATAGCATTAATTCAAAGTTGTCCAATCAAATAAATTGGTTTTAAATCGATATTTAATGAATACCCTGTTAAGATATTTTAATCGAATGTTCGAATGGTATAGATAAAACTTTCTTGTTACATTGATTTAAACAATCATTGCCAGGTGTAATGGTCCACGCTAAGCAGTCGGTTATATATACATTACAAGGTATGATTTGCACTTAATAACATGACGTTTACATTCTACATTTTCTTGCTACACTGATAGATTCGGTATAATAGACAGCACAGGCCGGTTGTTCAAAGCTGTAACAACTTCAAACCAATGTTGAACGATGTCAAGTTTGTGACGCTACGAACTTAAGTCTGGCTTATCATTTGAACAGCCCGGCCCATTTGTGTGCAAGATGCTGCGAGAAAGTCGAACACATTATCGTTTAGTTTTATTATTCGCCAAACATCGTTGTAATTCTTCGTATGAATTGTATATATATATATACAGTCAACAGATAACGACAATATTGGATTAGAGCTTGGTTCATTTGGATGTCTTTGGCCATAAACTATAGTTTATATATGATGATTTTTCGATTTGGTTCTTAATGGCGGTTGGTGATTGACATGCCGGTATACAATATCATAGATTTAGTAAAAAAGCAACCACAAGCTGATATGTTAGTATACGTATAGATTATAGGAGAAGGAGAAGAATAACCATTGGCAATACGCAGGAGTTTAATAAAAGTCATTTTCTTGAATTTTTGATTTACCAAAATTGATGTTATGAAATTTCTATGTATTTTAAATAAAAGCTCTGATTGAAATTGAGTGGCGATAAAATATTGAATATAAGTAGTTGAAAAGAGAAGTATTTAATATTATTTTAGCTAAATTTGAGTTTTTATTATATCAATGTTAAAAATCTTCGGTTTCTAGTTCCCTGCGTCTTCATTTTTTTTTTCTTTATTTTTTTTTTCAATTGCGTTATTTATCTCACGCTTATCCAATATAGCTTGGTATTTACATTATATACGTCTTTAACCTACTTGTGTATCTTTCGTTTTGCCGCCTGGATAACTATGCTATATGTTACGCTTCTTATTTCACGCAAATTAGTTTTGTGTTTTTGTGCCTTCGGGGAACGGCAGGCACGGCACTTTGTGGGGTTTTATTTCCATCTGCCGCCTGAGATGGCTGCCCGAAACAGCAGGCTTTCGCGTCAGCTGGGTCATAAACAACCGTGGTGCATTAAAAATGACTCCAGTTGGGTCTCGCTTGTCTCACGATCTGTCTAGCTCTAAATTAACTAGATCTCAAAGCGAGCAGATATAGCGCGAGTAAACTGTGGTCTAGATATAACGCCTTATGCGAACGGACAGCACAAGTTGGCAAGCAATTGACTGACAGATAAACGTGTATCGGATTTTGATGAAATAAACCGTTCTTATCGAAAGCCTTTTTGGAAGCCACTGTTAAACTGGTCCGTTCTCTTGAAAACGATATGACGTCTGATATAACTAACGCCATTAACTACCTACTAGTTTGTAGGTTGATTTATTATAACCCGTACCAATTTGCAAATATCTTGTTTGTTACATATTTATCAATACTTTATATACCACATAAATGGTCATAACCTTCTCTTGGGATATCTGTAGGCGGGTGGTTGAAGGGAGCTTCCTGTTGCCCTGGTGCTTTCTGTTGCTCTGGTGCTTTCTGAGCTAAAGGGGAACAGGAAGCCGATATGTTTGTGAAGTCTTTGTATTGTCCTGTATTTGTCCTGTGATGTTTTTGTTTGTTGCCTGTAGCGTCAGGGGTGGTTTCCTTCACCCATTGGGCTGACACGCCGTCATGCGAGTGAAATAACCTTAAGTACGGCGTTAAACCTCAATCAAACAAACAAACTACTCGGGGTTAATAAACCGGTATATTTAGAAACTAGTCTCCATGAGTTTATCTAGCACATAAGATGATTCATCGATTCTAATTAGCAATACTGTTTTACTTAACACTGGAGAAAGATCAATTTTCAAACTTGATTAAAACAATTCTCATTTTTTGTTGTGCTAGTGTCAATTATTGTTCAAATAAGTGAAATACCCTTAAACACGGATTAAAACACTAATCAATCAACCAATCTAAAACTAACAATATATAACTAAGTACCTTGTAAGTTTTGTTGCAAGTAATCACGAATTACAAGTAGAAATGTCGAATTTAATAGTGACCTGAAAGCTAATTTTATCTTAAATATACAGTTCACTTTAGGGTCTCTAACACCTATTAATCTAAAGTCACACGTTTCTTTAAAGTGGATAAAAGCGCGTCTTTGATCTCGCCGCCCGAACGGACTACAGTGTGTTGCATCGATCGATCTACTGAAGGTCAAAGTGCACACGTTTAAAAGTGGCATGCACTTTATATCTACAAAGTACCCATGCACAATTGTGTTTATTGTTAAGAAATCGGCTTCAATACTAAATTTGTGCCATTAACAAGTTTTCATTGAACTTCTACAAGAAAGATACAAATTCTGCTTATGAATTTCCAAACATGCAGATGATATATATTTGGCCTTAAACCCACGTTCCTGTACAAGCACTTGTTGGCTTCCACAAATACGTGTATATAAAAATCAGCGGATAAAAATTGGCGTGCCCCTGTCAAAGTACGCTCATTGATCAGCGGATATTTATACAAATCCTTTTGATTGTATAGATAAATGATTTGTACAATGCCGATGATAAGTGAGAGAATACTGTCAAAGTTACCTGAGCAATAGTTGATCATATATAATTGTAGTGTCGGTCTGTTAGATAGTCGCTCTCCTGCGATATTTCCTTCGCAGTCTAAAGATTGTTTAAAAAAAATGTTGAGCTGAAAAATAGAGACTTGCTGCTGCAGTCAGTCACTTTGAAAATGCTGTTCGATTTGAGCCCGCAACCGTAACTTAACTAGCTGTATTAAAGTAGAAATTCCGAGTTTTCGGAGATCCGTTGTTTTTAAACTGCATAGGAAATATCGCTCGATGGAGTTTGTCGAGCTATATCACTGCGCTGCGCCTAATATGATTGATAACGGTCCCTGAAACCACACCGAAACCCAAATGAAAGTAAATTGAAACCCATAATAGCATTTTACATTTTGTGTAATCTTCTTTAAAGCCTTAATATGGCCACGTCCAGGGGCCCGTTCAACACAGCGATCTTAGCCTAAGTTGATGTTAATTACCCTGACGACACAATACCCTCAACACTGGTCGCCATGACAATTAAGATGAACTTAGGCTAAGATCGTTTTGTGAAACGGGCCCCAGGTGTATGTCAGTGCTATAAGTCTATACACTTTGACCTATACAGAAAGCGATCGATGTAACATACGTCCGTCCAGTATAGCGGCGACATCAAAGGCGTTTCTTTATCCACTTAAATGAAATGTGTGAAAGCTGTTGAGAAAAAGGAGCTAGAGACCCATTCCATTGGCGAACTTGAACTATTTTAGCTAAAATAGCATTCTTATAAAACGCGATAAAAAGACTTGCTGCTCCTTGTAATACAATTCCTTCTATTACGTAGACTCTTTGCTTGTTGTACTAGAATGTGCCCCTTTTATGTGTACGCAGGTATCATTAAAGTCAACAGTTGGCGTGTCTCATAGTCGTAGGCACTATTTAAGTGGGTGTATATTGGAGGGATCGGATCGCCAAGTTGCTCCCCAAGCTAAAATTTGATTTCTTTGATTGGGAAATTGGTAAATAGACTTCTTGCGAACAAAATGCACGATTTTGATGCATTTTCATACATCTAACACGACTGAGCGTAGTGGTGATTCCAGGGTAACGAGAATCTCGCGAGGTTTAGCCGATTTGTATATACGTAACATAAGACATAAACTATTTTATGAGCCCCTCTGACAAGCACTGTTCAAGCAATAAAACAGCTATTATATATACAATATTATAATAGTACGTTAAACTTTGGATGTAGGTGAAAGAGATCACCTTTGCAGAAATTCACATTAAAATGTCCTCACATGTCAGTGGCATCAAAACGTCCCCATATACATTGTCACAAGGGGGTGCAGTGTCCTCATATGTCAGTTGTATAAAAAACGTCCCGTGTACATTGTCACTTCAAGATACAATGTCCTTATAGCTAAATAAAAGACCATCTGGCTTGGTGTGACAATTAGCAATAAAGCCGTCAAAATGTCGCACCATTTATTACGTAATCGTGGACTAAGTGTATCGACTCTCTTTATAGTCCAACGAGATATGCAACTGATACGGCTAGAACAAAAGACGCCTCTTGTTGTATAGGTGTTTTATATCCACAGGGAACACGGTAAGCGGCACACCTTTAGAATTTAAATGGTGTTAAAACTTCCGTTTCTTGCCATTAAGCTATAAACTTTGACAATGGTACCCTGAGGGTTGATAATGTGAAGGAATGGATTAATAACGTCGATATTCAAAGAAATACAGTTAAAGTGCCACAATTTTAATTGTACTAAAACAGGAGGTATAAGAACTCCATATGTGGTAAGATTATATTACCACGTTACTTTCCCACAGAAGCGCTTAATACATTCCTGTGATTAATGTCACCTTAGGTATAAAAGCCACACTGTTGTACACTTGATTGAAATAAAAGGTAATCCAATAAAAAAACGTGTTAAGTCGGTACTAGCCACGCAACGTTATTTCATAAGGATCGATCGAATCTCTCCGACATACAGCAAGCACGTTTGCCCATTCCCTGCAAGCCGTGGATCCATAATGCCTGGACGATCGGAAGACATAAATATATTATGTGACCAGGAATTAGGTTAATGAATCGAATTCGGCCAACTTATAGGCCTGTTTAATTAGTGCGAACCATTTGCATACTAATGCGAGTTGGACACACCGAAAAAAATATTCCTTAACATCTTAAGGAAAATGTTATGGAATATTCCCCGAATAAAGCGCCAGCAGCGGAATATTCCATAAATTTCAAGGAATAAGACATGGAATTTGTCTCCGGGGGG
>JAQQZZ010080373.1:4864-19475 GCA_030265115.1 Mopalia vespertina
GTGTAACCATAATGTTGACATGGTGTGAACAGTGTTGATATTGTGTGACCATAATGTTGACATGGTGTGAACAGTGTTGATATGGTGTAACCATAATGTTGACATGGTGTGAACAGTGTTGATATTGTGTGACCATAATGTTGACATGGTGTGAACAGTGTAGACATGGTGTGACCAGTATTTCTATGGTGTGACCATAATTAATGTGGACATGGTGTGAACAGTGTTGATATGATGTAACCATAATGTTGACATGGTGTGAACAGTATTTCTATGGTGTGACCATAATTAATGTGGACATGGTGTGAACAGTGTAGAAATGGTGTGACCATAATGTTGAAATGGTGTGAACAGTGTTGATATGGTGTGACCATAATGTTGACATGGTGTGAACAGTGTTGATATGGTGTGTCCATAATGTGAGCATGGTGTGACCAGTATTTCTATGGTGTGACCATAATTAATGTTGACATGGTGTGAACAGTGTTGATATGGTGTCACCATAATGTTGACATGGTGTGTATATAACATTGTGTTAACACAACTTTTGCTTGCCCTGGTGTGAACATAATTTGAAATAACAACATATTGTTTGGTTAGGGTTACTTTGCTGGTATCATAGCCTGTCAGCCACACAGGCATGAATGTTGAATGACACCTGTATGATACTGGAAGCTAACACTGACCTGACACAACACTCACAGAATAAACCATGCAAGAAAAAAACCGCAATTTTGCAGTTTTATTAAAGCAAAACATTAGACTTCTTGTTCTTTAGCACTCCTAGTCCGCATGCCTCAAGAAGTGAACATTAAGCTCAACTAAAAAAAACAGGCAGTGAGTATGGTGTGAACACATTGTTAGAAAAAAAGAAAAAATTTGTGCAATTTTGCACTACTATATAAGCAAAGAATTAGCCTTGTTGTTCCTTAGCACTCACAGTTAGCAGGCCTCAAGAAGTGAACATTAAACACAGGCAGTAAGTATGGTGTGAACACATTTTTGAATAAACTGTACCCACAATGTTGACCAAAAGAAGGTATGTGTTGATTCACACCATCAAAGTTTAATATCATTGGTCGCTTATTAAACATATAATTCTGTGAAACTATTTAAATAATAGGATTGTGTTAATACAGGGTGTATTGGAGAAGTATGATGATATAGTGTTCAGCTGTGGAAGTGGAGGAACTGCCACTGGATTAGCTTTGGCCAACTACTTCACTGGATCTAAGCTCAAGTAACACACTTTCTTATAGAATACCATATTTCATATAAATGTATACATTGGTTTGGATTGTCTTATTTTCTATAAATATCTGTCCTTTCATCTGTTTGGCTTGTTACCCTTGGCACATTTTAAGTAGAGCATCACACATTTGTCCCCTAGAAAACTGATGTAGTCGTACGTCACATTTTTCTAACAATACCCATACTACACCACTTGCATTTAAAAAATTGAGTTTGAATACATGCAGTTTTAAAGCATCTGTATAGTTTATGAATCTCCTCACAACCACATGTAGTGGAGGGCCTTCATGTTTTCAATGGGTCATACAAGAATTCCCCCTTCAACCAAACCTACATTATTACCCCTCCCATATAAGTGGTTGTGGGATTGTAAATGTTACTGTCTGTACTTCACACTAATGTTATGAATGGGATGACTTTCACGCATCAAGTACAAATTTGTGTAGCTTTGTCCTATTAAGAACACGGATTACATTTAGCAAAATAATGGCTGACATGGCATCATTTTAAAGTTTGTTAACATGTTTATGTGTTGTGATTGAACACCAATAACTTGAAAACCAATTCACAATCAAGAAATAATATTTCATTTTTATATGCTGAATCTTATTGCATGTGACCAAAGACCCAAATCAATATATTGGTAATTTGTTAATTTTTCGAAATGCATTATTGGTCGACATTTAAATTGAATCATTTTGGACATCTCTATGTTTTACTGTCAAGTTTAAACGAATCTTTACAAGCCTGATATAATCAGGATTTATTTTTCTCCTTTTAAATGGTGTATAAGAGTGTTCAGTGGTTAGCGTGTTGGCCTGTTGATCCTACTTCGATTTACCAATCACAGGTTCAATTCAACTTCAGGTCAATGATTGAGGCACACATATGTGGCTTATCTTGGGGGTGGTGTTTACATGGTTTTCTCTCCACTTTGCAATGTATTAAAGTAAGGTACTGTGTGAAGTGGACAATCTTCCATCATATAAGGGAGATTCCTTTGAGTACAACATTAAACCCCAATCAAGCAAAGATACAAACACATATAATTACAAGGTATAGGGTTGTTACTAGTTTCATGTTCTTTTTATGATATATACATGTACTGTTTCTCATCTTTATTGTTTTTTTTTTACTTTTTCTTAATGTTTAATTTCATTAGTGGACTTTTACATGTATGTGTGACATAACCATAATAATACTACAATAGATTCTATAAGTGACATTTAGAAGTAGGAACTACATATAAGATGGAAAGATCCACGGATTGTTTTCAAGTATTTGTCATGTACTTGAAGCCCTCTGGCTAAGGGAAGTTTGTTTGAAGAGTAGTAATGCTATCTTTACTTAGCACTGGAGGGAAATTAACTCTCCAACATTACGGAAATGCTTCACATCTTGGTTGTACTAGTGTCAATTATTTTTGGAAAACACTGCCATCATATAAGTGAAATACCCTTAAGCATGGCGTAAAACACCAATCAATCAATCAATCAATCAATCCTGTACTTGTAAACAATCTCTGGAATGAGATTGAAATGTAGTATCCAATAAACTAAGAAGTTGTTACCTATAGCCTACAAAGTATTTCCATCTAATAAATACTATAATAACAGGAAACTTTCACTTACAGAATACACGGAGTAATGGTGAGTGATGATGTAGAGATTGAGATGTAGTATCCAATAAACTAAGAAGTTGTTACCTATACAAAGTATTTCCATCTAATAAATACTATAATAACAGGAAACTTTCACTTACAGAATACACAGAGTAATGGTGAGTGATAATGTAGAGATTGTGATGTAGTATCCAATAAACTAAGAAGTTGTTACCTACATCTATACAAAGTATTTCCATCTAATAAATACAATAAAAGAGGCTAATTTCACTTACAGAATACACGGAGTAATGGTGAATGATGATGTAAAGTATTTCTTTGACCATGTCAATGATACTCTCAGAAAATCAGGAATAACCGATGTAGAGGCCGCTCAAATCCTGGATCTCATTGAAGGATACAATGGGGTCGGTTATGGTGTATCAACTCAAGATGAATTAGGTGAGTGAAGGACAAACAATTTATTAACTGTTTGATTATTTATGCTGTGTTCAAGGGAATGTGATGTCGGATAATTTATGTTTCAAGAATAGTTATATTTGTTTTTCTAGAACCTTCCCTTTAGTAATTGTAAAGACATAATTATACAATTTCTGGATAAGCACTTCTTCTACGGAATTAAAGATATTTGTTTATAGGTTATCAAGTTATCAAGGTCATATCACTGTATATTGTAACCCCAGATCAAACCGTCCTTGACCTTTGAATGCAGGAGTGATCAGTAACCATAGTAACACTCACTGAACAAAAAGCGGCTTTTGAACGAATATATGACGCAATGTATCCAACAGTCAGAGGAAGCCTCCCTATGATAAGCCCAGTATTCCATATCATACAAACACGCTGTGACCATTTATATGCACAACTGAGCTGTATCTTATATGTTTTAAACAACATTTAGAATTGGGGTAACATAATTATACAATTTCTGGATAACCACTTCTTGTTTTGTGATAAACCACAACGTTTCAATACAGATGCCTGTATCATCATCAGGTGTAAATTGATTAAAAAAAGAGGAGAGGTGAAAGTTATATATCAGTATAAAGTAGTTATTAAATAAACAAGGTCAAATGATTTAGTGCACAGTGTGGACCATAACTAACATGCTACATGTATGTAATGAGGATTATAAATAGAGAATTAATGTTCCAAAGTAATTGCCAATGTAATTAACTTTCTGGAGTGGAGTAAGGACCCGGTTCAAAACTTATTGTAGGTGGTGCTAAAACTGACGCCTATGTGTAAAATCAATGAGAGCTCTCTGGCTGATGGCAGTGTGTTTTGAGAGTAACCATGATGCCTCTACTTAGCTCTAGAGAAATATGTATTTCTCAACATTATCAAGTCCCTTCACATTTAATGGTTGTGCTAGTGTCAAATATTGTTGGAATCAGCACCCTCATATAAGTGAGATACAGTTAGACACACGACAAACAACTGATCAACTAGTGTCTGGCCATGAAAAATAGTTTCAATTTAATCAATGACAAGTCTTGTCTGCAGAGCTCAGTGTCATGCAAATAACCTTATTAAATCAATTGTTTAACTGCTCAACTTAAAATCATATGATTATCCGTTGATTGTTTTGGAAAAGATATAAATGTATTTGCAGGTAAAACAAAATAAAAAGCTATATTAAATTGCAGACCGCAGGGGGCTGGAGCGAGATTCCCATTACACATTGTATCATCAAACAAAATCAATTTGGAATGATGAATAATGTTTTGGATATCACTCTATTTTTGTGTTTGCTTATTCCACAACAATTTTGTGGTTTATTATGTGGCCAAATTATTGTCAACAATTGTTATAATGGTCTTTATAAACTTTCAGATTTTGTTACAAAAGTATCTGTGAACAGTGGTATTATCTTAGATCCTGTGTACACTGGGAAGGCGGTGTATGGAATGGTTCAAGAGATGAGAAAATCACCTGGCAGATTTCAGGGGAATAGAGTGCTTTTTATACACACAGGTTTGTAGTGTTTTCGTTATTTTGGGATAACACTTTCTTAGTTTGAACAGACTCTAGTTCAGAAAATTTTGAAGGTTGAAACCCATCTGGGAATTGAAACCACGACCCTCAGTTAGGCATCGTTCACCAGCAGTAAATGCTGGCCACCTAGACCACTCATACCACTGGGAGCTGTGTCACTATCCAATCAGAGGGGTAGTGATTGTCTGCTACCTAGACCCTGGGTGGTCTAAGTGGCCGGCATTTACTGCTGGTGATTTGGTGTCTAACTCTGAAGGTCGTGGTTTCGATTCCCGGACGGGTTTCAACTTGCAAAATGTTCTGAACTAGAATCTCTTCAAACTAAGTAAGTGTTTACTACAGAAGAACTGGACAGTGTTGATGTAATCATTTCTTTGCTGATATTTTTTTATTTATTATTTTCTCAAGTGTTTAAGATTCAGAAAAAGGAAAAACTTAAAGATGATTATAAACATGGAGAAAGGGAAGAGTGATTTTATTTTGATAAATGCCAAAGTCTACTGCTCTGGGTCCAGTTGCTCGAAGCACTATTAAATTTTATCCTCTATTGGATGACGTCATGCCATGTTAAAGGTCTGTCTCTAATCCGCTAGACCTTGGCTTAGTGGTAGCGTTTGTGCTTACTAATCTCGGGGTGGTTTTAATGAGGTTTCCTCTCGGTTTTTCCACCCTAATTAGGAAAGGAGCCGTGTGAAGTGGACAATTCGTCATCATATAAGTGAAATACCCTTGAGTACAACGTTAAACGCCAAACAAACAAACAAACAAATCTAATCCACTATTAGCGATTTCATTTACATGTAGTGTTGGCGACTAATAGCCTTTCGAGCAACTGGCCTCACTTTGTTAAAATATGCCAATGATGTTTTTGTTATAACTCAAGTTATAATCTTTTTTTCACCAAGCATTCTTGTAATAAGCTTACATAATATTTATGTTGATTAATTAATTAAAAAAAGGCCTAACAAGGCCCAGGACTTTCCTCATTGCACACCAGCAAAACAACTTTTAAGGATATGCTGATTTTCAATACACTTGTTCAAATTGTAAGCATCTAATTCTTTAAATTTAAAAATTAAATGAAGTAAAAAAACATTTACATCAGCATGTGAGAGACTTTTGAAATTCTCCACATGATTTGTTTCATAACTTCTATAAGCCGTTTTCAGATGAGCCTTCTCTTACAACAGGTGGATTGTTTGGGCTGTACGATGGGCGTATGGAAGACACCTTACTTCAGGATGGGGCTCCGACCAATCAGATTGCTTTATGGACAGAAATAGATGATAAACCTCCTATCTTTTAACAGTCGCTCGATCTTATATGTGTTTTTTGTATGCCACAAAATATAAGCAGAGTACAGAGCTAAAGCACAGCTACTGCACAGGTCTTTCCTGGATTATAGCTACTTCACAGGTCTTTCCTGAATTACAGCTACTGCACATGTCTCTCCTGAATTACAGCTACTGTACATTTCTCTCCTGAATTACAGCTACTGCACATGTCTATCCTGAATTACAGCAACTGCACAGGTCTCTCCTGAATTACAGCAGCTGCACAGGTCTCTCCTGAATTACAGCAACTGCACAGGTCTTTCCCGAATTACAGCTACTGCACAGGTCTCTCCTGAATTACAGCAGCTGCACAGGTTTTTCCTGAATTACAGCTACTGCACAGGTCTTTTCTGAATTACAGCAGCTGCACAAGTCTTTCCTGAAGCATAGCTACTGCACAAGTCTTTCCTGAATTACAGCTACTGCACAAGTCTCTCCTGAATTACAGCTACTGCACAGGTCTCTCCTGAATTACAGCTACTGCACAGGTCTTTCCTGAATTACAGCTACTGCACAGGTCTTTCCTGAATTACAGCAGCTGCATAGGTCTCTCCTAAATTACAGCTAGTGCAGTTCTCTCCTGAATGACAGCAACTGCACAGGTCTTTCCTGAAGCACAGTTAGTGCACAGGTCTTTCCTGAAGCACAGTTATTGCACAGGTCTCTCCTGTATTACAGCTACTGGGTATGTCTTTCCTGAAGCACAGTTACTGGACAGGTCTTTGCTGAATAACAGCAACTGCACAGGTCTTTCCTGAAGCACTGTTAGTGGACAGGTCTTTCCTGAAGCACAGTTATTGCACAGGTCTCTCCTGAATTACAGCTACTGACTACATAATACTTGTGTTAGTCTTCTGGCTCTTGTTTACATTCTTTTCTTTTAAACTTTTAATTCAGATTACCCTTAATTGATCAATCAAACTGACTGAATAAATTTCATTGCCAAAAATAGCTAAGATTACATCTACGGGCATCCACATTCTCAGCGCTTTCAATGCCTAGGCGATAAAGAGTTATAAACTCCCTTATTAGCAGCTTGCCAACTCCATCGAGCTGTGATAATGTCATCGGCCTTTTAATCCATTTTTTAGAGTAATTTTGTCTATAGAGAATATACGGAAACTATGTACATGTAACTATGTTCGTATTTTACAGATAACCCTTGTTAAATTCTTAGACAAATCTAAGCCATTGTGATGTATTTTTCAACAAACGAGTGTAAAATTTACGGCAATAAATCAGGTTTAATGTGGTTGTAAATTTGAATTCAATTGGTTTATTCACAAATTAATTAGTAACATTAGTAGGGCGTATTCTATCACTAGAGGAGCACATTGTAGTAAGCACATGTCTAGTAATTGAGAATATAAAACATCTCAAACATAATAAAGACAAATAACTGTGTATCAAGTGATATATGTTGAGTAAAGATGAAAGTGGAGTGAACAAGGTATACATGCTTATAGTTTCTTCATTTCATCGTTTACATCATGCAACTTCTTGAGACCTGATGTGAAACTCTATTTCTCACCTTGTCACACTTGGGCCATATTTGTAGTCAAACAAGAAGGAGTTATCCCTCTTAGTTCGAGTAATCGGCAATGTGCAGCAGCCTGTAACCATGTTGCCTTATATTACTCTGCAATCCGAACATTGAAATACATTAAAATCCCATTAAAAAAAATACGGAAAGGGTTCATAATGCCGCTGTAACAGACAACCAAGAAGACGCATAATTAGGGTCAGTGATCGAAAAGAATATTGTCTTTCTCTTCTGTTTATGATGATATTTCTGCAGAGGCGTTACATTGTTTGAAAAGTGGCCGATGTATTTCATTGGCTTCTTCGTTTTTTTCAATTTGCTTTGATTTTGTCTGACCGCCGCGACGGGGTAAGTGTGGCAAGGCGTATGACAGAACTTCGTGGAGACCTCAGACTTGCCTGGGGAAGATGGGACAAAGATTAAAAGGAATGGACATTACTCTGATCCCACAATAAAGCTTCTTAAACAGGATTAGCACCTGGTGGTGGAACTAGTCCAGACTAAATTGATAGACAATCTTAAAATGCTAATTCCCAACACTTCATTGTTTGGTAGACTCTACATATAACTTGCTAATTTCTCGAAAACAGTTCCTCTTACAGACTTCAAATTTGTCGCAGTTTAAAGCTTATCATGTGAGCTATATGGTAGTATATTCCAGCTCGAACCATTCGACAACTACAAAATGCATGTACCTTACAAAATGTATACATCTTGCACAATATCTGTTTCTAACACTTACCACTTAGCAGAGTGTTGTGTTCAACCATGGAAATTAATATATATAGAAGTCAACCATTCCTTACCTTGCTTGCTGATTGTACTGATCGATGGAATAATAGGAGTCGGCATATACCGACCTATATATAGTCGAGATGGTGCGTGTTTATTAAAGCAACTGATAATGTACCGCCATCTTTCTTTTCTTTGAAACAAATTGTGTATGACCATAACTGTGACCTACCACTCAGTGATTAGGTACAATATATGAAAATTACATTTCTAGTTCTTTAAACTGGTTTGTAATCTCCCATTATAGAATATTTCCATTATTGGAGCATAATAAGCGGGAATCGTTGTCGTTAGTTGTGCCCTTCAATGCTTTAAGTAAACTCAATTGATCTCTTAATTAATTTATAGTTATTAACAATAGATTACAATTAAGCCCGCATGTGTAGTCTAATTAATAACGTAGGGTGATACGCCCATTCTTACCAATGTATTGCCAATCGTGTTGTTGGACGATATATATATACTTTATTTGCTGCTTTACTAACGTTTTCACTCATAAGCTTCGGCTGGTTGCTCGAAGCAGTATTAAATTTAATCCTCTATTCGATGACGTCACGTAATGTTGTAGGTCTATCTCTAACCCGGTATTAGTGATTTAATCTGGTGTTAGCGGCTAATCGTCTTTCGAGCAACTGGCCCCAGGTCATCCAAATTAAGGATCTTATGTCTATTTTTCTCAAGAAGCAGACGTTATAAGATTTTCCTTAAATTCTGCCTCTAGCTTTGTAGGCTAAGTGGAAGTTTAGAAGTAACTAAATTATTATATTTAAATATTCATTACAGCAATTTAAGTGAAGGGGTGACAAGTCACCTGACCCCTTCGTGGCTTAAAATGATAGCCAAAGGACTTGATCAAGCCATTAAAAGATTATCGCACCGACCGTGTACACGTTAAATTAATGATTTATCGGGTAAAAATGAGTATAGTTTTATTTTGATGATATCGTTTTAATTTATAAACAAATTTTAATACTGCATAGAATTGTGCTATCCTTATTTCTTGATAAGCACAACTTTTAGATGTTCCTTTCTCTTTAGCGTGTGGTTGGAGGGAGCTTCATGTTGCCCTGGGGCTCTCAGAGCTAAAGGGGAACAGGAAGAGGATCTGTTTGTGGTGTCTGTATTGCATCCTGTTATTGTCCCGTATTGTCTTTGTTTGTTGCCAATGGTGTCAAGGGTGGTTTCCTTCACCCATTGGGTTGGCATGTCGTCATATAAGTGAAATACCCTTGAGTGCGACGTAAAACCCCAATCAAACAAACCTTTCTCTATAAGCCTTATACTATTCACTTTAGAGCTAGTACCCAAGCTACACATTCTTATAGCAATGCTTTTCTGGTAAAGGTTTAATTAAAATACTTGGCAGCAAGGCTTCCAAAGAGCTTGCCTGTTCGGTCAATGAAAGATTCATGCATTCCTATTGCCTTTACGGTCATAATGCAAAATTAATTAATATATCTGCATATGTATTGTGAACCGAGCTGACAATATCCCTCTTATTCCATGCTCTGTGATATTTACCCCAAAATTCAGAATAAGCTGGCTTAACTATGTGGAGTTTAATGCAAGTTTATTTCAAAGGCTCATTAAAGTAATTAATATACATGTAATGAGCTTAACTGAAAATGTCTTCTCCTCCCATGTTGTGTGACATTTGCCCAAAATTTTTGGACAATCCGGCTATTCAATTAAGACATACAGTGCTTAACACAAATTGGACACCTGTTCCTCCAAAATGGTATCACTAAATTAATATGCACAGAATTCCATATAATTTCAACAATCTCTTCCTTTCCTCCCGGACGGAAACTAATTAATATGTATGTATAAAGCTCGTAAGAGTAATTAATGTGTATAGTGAACCGAGCTGATAATATCGCTCTCTTGTCATGTTGTGTGATTTTTTACCCAAAATTTCAGAATAATCTGGTCTTGCAATGTGGAGTTATAGTGTTTAACGCAAATTTAGTTCAAAAGCTTTTTAAAGTAATTAATATTCATGTAACGAACTGAACAGATAATATCCCTCTCCTCTCATGTTGTTTGACATTTGCCAAAATTTTAGGACAATTGGGCCATTCAATTTGGACATAGAGTGCAAACGCAAATTGGACACCATTTCCTCCAAAACAGTATCACTTAATATGCACAAAGTTCCACATCATTTCAATAATCTCTTCCTCTCTGGTCATGCAAACTGTGTAAAATTTCAGAGAAATTCCCTCAGTATATTTAGTTACAGAAGCCTTTACATGGCTGACACCGATGCCAACGGTACAACATAAGCTCACCTTACTTCATACAGGCAAGCTAAAAGTAAATTCTACATTCATGTTTATGAAATATTAAAAGATAACATCAACAAAAAACCAGCCAAAAAACAATGTTCCAAATAAATGGATGGGAAATTTAATTATTTTAATATAGATGACATTTCCCATTGTTTTACAAAGAATAATGTACTAGCTTTGCAATGCAGTGTTCAAATTTAGGTTTCCACTTATTTACAAGGCAATATGAAAATACATGTAGCTATGAATTTATTATATAGTTATATGGATACTGGTAATGTTTTTTTATTAGAGTTTAACATCGTACTCAAGGGTGTTTCACTTATATGATGAAATTGTCTATTTCACACTGTTCATTGCTTAAATACGGTGGAAAACTGGCAAGATCCCTCATACACAACATCACCACCATTGCCAGAACCTCATAATGGGAATCCCTCATATACCTGATGGTAGACAGGTGGACTCAAACCCATAAACTGTACATTAAAGTAGGATTAGTAAGCAGACACATTAATCCATGGCAGCAGGTTGATAATGCTAATGAGAAACAATCTGAGCCAGCTGATGATGTTCTGTTGAATGCTAATTATGTCACAATGATGACTCCCATCCACAATCATACATGCACTCTTTTGACAATTCAATAATATTTTGGTGAAGTCTGAAATGTGAACAAATATTGATTGGTTCTGGAGATAATGCGCTGGAAAACCAAACGTGACAAGACTGGTATAATTGAGGCCTCTAAGATGAATGTTCAAAGACAGTAAAAAATTGTATACATATAAACATCCCATTTAAATAGCGTTCACTAACTCAAAAATATACATCAGAAATCCAAATGTGGTGAAACAGTTTTGTTTTAATCCGAGAACAGGAAAACTTGACAATACCTCACTCACTGCAGATCAGGAGACAAAAATAAATTATACAACCCAGTTTTCTTTGGATAGTGTACATACAATACGCTGTAAATGACTAATGTTACATCCACAAAGCGTTCTTAATTTGAGTTCATCTTAATTGTCATGGCAACCAATATTGTGTCATCATGTTAAGATGAACTTAGGCTATGATGATTTGTGGAACTATACCCTGATCTTTCTTGTCAACAGTGTGTGAATAACAGATTTTGTATACAAAAATCGTGTCCAGTATGCACAAGTTTTACTGCACATATCAAGATTCCTTTGCAAAAAATTAACAAAACTTAACTGCAAGAAACTCAAATTGTTAGATTACTGGTCATAATAAAGGTTTAAGCTGTATATTAAATTTGAATTCAATCCGCTGAAGCTTTACCAAACAAAGAAGTTCAGAAAACTTGATTGCGTTAGAGACAGATGGACAATGTGTAGCCTATTGTCTCACAGAGGGATAAGAGGGAGCTTCCTGTTGCCCTGGTGCTCTCAGAGCTAAAGGGCAACATGAAACTGATCTGTGTATGACGTCGTATTGTGTCCTGTGAATGTGTGATTGTCCAATCTTGTCTTTGTCTGATGCCAGTGTGGTCGTGGGTGGTTTTCCTTCAGCCCATTGGGCTGGCATGCTTTCATGTAAGTGAAATTACCTTAGTACATCAGTAAACCCCAATCGAAGAAAAGAGACCTATTGTCTCCCCCAATACGGGACAAATAAAACTAGGTAAATAGAGTGTTCAGTATGATTAAAGGCTAAGAGGCTTCATAAACTGGCTTACAGTTGTTGAAATAACAAATGCAACAAATTTCAGATGTTATAAACTTTTATTACCTCATATTGATCAAAACTGAGATTTACAATATTCAGCAATGTATATTATACTAGTCTATTATTTACATATCTGTCAAAACACGCGCATTGGGTTCAAATTAGCACTGGTCCTAGCAACTTATTGATCTCCCAGTGCTAGGTTAGGAAAGTTTAACTACACTGTAACTTTGGGCTCGAAACACAGAAAAATCCAATTTTACACAAGTGTTGGAAATCCGAATAGTTAGTTCCTATAGAGTATAAATTCTATGTGTAGCTTGTTCTTAGATCTTTCATTGCTGGCCTTGAGCTGAAACCTCTATCAACATAGTCATCTCTCAATGGTAGTTTTTCAAGCTGAAAACAGAACATTTAGAAGTATGAAACCATTAGAAAAGAATTCCCTGTCTTTTTTTTTTAGTTGGTTTTATGCTATGTATTTGAGGTATGGTCATCATGAACTCAAGACTTGTATCACACTGGATACATAGTTGAGTGTTTGGTAGAAGTTAAACCCTATACTACTAGACACGGACTGGACATTAGAAAAGTATAAATGTTAATCACCAATCCCAAATTTGATACACCAATTATATGATGTGTGTGGACTTCCCAGATCATGATGGTTTTTATTGACGACGACATTTTGACAACCACAGAGTAATGCATGTCATTAAGTAACTCATGCCTCCTGATGCCTGTATGATAAGATAAATATCACATTCACTCTTGTTTGGTAATTAGACTCTTGTTGGGTTACCATTATTATAATTTAGCATAGTCTGTTCACTGGAATTGGAACATAAAATTAAAGGAAAAACGCATGCATGTCATTTTTTTCAAGGGAGATAACTCACTGTGAATCTTGTGTCTTTATTCCCATAAACATCCCAACCACCATTCCTCTCCCAGGTCTGAAACAGCAAAATCAACAAGCCTTTGATAACAGTGTGATATTATTGTACTTAAGGTAATTTCATTCATATGACAGCGTGGCAGCCCAATGAGTGAAGGAAACCTCCGTGAACACTATAGTAGGAACATCACAAAATGCAGTACAAAGATTGTTTGATTGGGGTTTAACGCCGTACTTAAGGTTATTTCACTTACATGGCGGTTTGCCCCCCAGACACCTCTGGCAACAAACAAAAACATCACAGGACAATACAAAGACTTCACAAACATGTCGGCTTCCTTTTCCCCTTCAGCTCTGAAAGCAGCAGGGGGTTTAATGCCCTACTTAATGTTATTTCACTCACATGAGGGCGTGCCAGCCCAATGGGTGAAGGAAATGACACCACTGGCAACAAACAAAAACATCATGGGACAAATACAGGACACTTACAGGACAATACAAAGGCATCACAAACATCAGCTTGCTGTTCCTCTTCAACTCAGAAAACACCAGGGCAACAGGATTTGTTTGTTTGTTTGGGGTTTTACGTCGTACTCAAGGATATTTCACTTATATGACAACGTGCCAGCTCAATGGGTGTAGGAAACCACCCTTGACACCACTGGCATCAAACAAAGACAAGACGGGACAAATACAGGACGCAATAACGATACCACAAAACAGATCGGCTTCTTGTTCCCCTTTAGCTCAGAGAGCACCAGGGCAACAGGAAGCTCCCTTTAACCACCCGCCCGTAATACGGTTATTTCACTCATATGATGTCTGCGTTTTGTCCATCAGCTTCGAGAGCAACAGGGCTTTATGAAAATTTTTATTACAAACTATTTTATTAATTGGTCAAACATATGATCAGAACTTTAAATTATCATGAATATGACACTGTTACAGATAATCTATTATGGATTCCCTTGATGTATTAAATCGTATTTCAAGATCACCACATATAACATGTACTGTTAGGAGAGATAAATGTCCATTGTGTTCAGGTGAAATAAGTTTGTTTGATTGATTGGGGTTTAACGTCATACTCAAGGGTATTTTACTTATTTGACGATATGCCAGCCCAATGGGTGAAGGAAACCACCCTCGCCACCACTGGCAACAAACAAAGACAAGACGGGACAAATACAG
>JAQQZZ010080383.1:0-19470 GCA_030265115.1 Mopalia vespertina
TGTGGACAATAAATATATAAATTCATGAACAAATATAAATATGTAGACAATAAATATATATAAATGTGTTGATTGCATTTTTAAAATTTTAAAACATATATTATGGTTTTATTCAAACATCTTAACTTTTTCAAACAAATATAATTCATTTAATATTGAAACGTTTCGCCTGCCATAGTCGAGTGGTCGTTTTATGGGTCGGTCTAACCACAAGCACACGTCGCAATGTTATGTTTGGTCGCTTATTGAAGAGGAGATACAGACCCAGATATGAAAAAGACGAGGTTTTGTCACGTGATAACTATGTGGATATTCCGTGGCATATGCACATAATTATGGCGTGATATTTCCACGGGATATACACGTCTTTAACACGTGAGTTTTCCACGGGATATACGCAAACATTGCAAAAGTATTTAACACGTGATGAACAAAGGAATTTAACAGGTCTTTGACATGTGATGTTTCCACATGGTATACACAAGAATTGTACATGTCTTTAACACGTGATGTTTCTACGGGATATACACAAGAAGTCTTCACGTCTTTAACACGGGATATATCCACGTTTTTAACACGTCACATGTTGACGTCAAGTCAGTGTGTTCTGGGAGATTACCCGCTTAACTAAAGAAAGATGATGCAAGTCTTATATACTACCATCGACAATGGGTGTCTTGGGTCAGCGGTTTTCAAAAGTGTTGATGCGTTGAATTAAATATATGCATGGCGGTTACGCGGTACGGACAAAGTAAATGAACAATACTGATGTTATCGCATGTTATGCCATGACTTTGACGTTGAACATTAACCAGTACGTAAATATTTCAAGAAATAGCGACTGCTGGGGTCATAAAGTTCAAATCACAACAATTCCCTTTTTTTCGTTGGTTCCATTCACGAAAACTAATTCACGTGGTATTCACATGGATTTACGTGTTGATTCCTTCATGAAAAATTAGTCACGTGGTATTCACATGGTTTTTCTGGTGGATTCAACCACAAGATATTTACCACATGGTGTTCACACGGTTTTCTGGTGGACAACAAATTACGGACTGTCAACCTTCCTTTGGGATTTTAGATTGGTTGACTTTTTTTCCAGAGCCTGTCGATCCCGTAAGACAGAAGCTTTGGCCACCCAAAAAGACTTTTATAGCGAGCTGCTGTGATCCGTTCGTTCTTTCAAATGATGATATATCTCCAAAGAAAAATTTAAAAAAATTGACATATACAAGGAAGCTGCACTATTTCTAGGTAACCCTCATAAGCACCTGTGTGAGCACTGAGCAGTTTGTCTTCTGATTGGCTCACCTCGAAGTGTTTTTGGAATTTGAGAGAAAAAAGTTATTTTACGGTTTAACGGAGGTTTTCATAAAGCTACAGGACTAAATTATGTATGAATAGACATTAAATAGCTGTGGGAAAAGTCATGTAAAGTTTAAAAGCGGGATTGTATTTATTATTTTTATTTTGGCTGTTTGTTGAAACTGGCTGTTTCGTACCTTTTCTGTATATACTCTTCAATAAGCGTCTAAGCATACCATTGTATCGTGTGCCTGTGTTGTCTAACCCAAAAGTGTTCAAAGAAGAAAACGAGATGGTTTAAGTAAGGAACTGAGCGAGGCTGACAGAACTACATTTTAACCTCAGGAATAACGAAAATCTGTCAAACTGACAGTCACTGCCACAAATGAAGAAATTAATTATGTGCTTGCGTGTCATTTAAGGTCAAGGGGCGATAATCTTATAAATTCATAGAGTAATAAAAAAATATATATTAAGAGTAATTCCCCTTTATCCGGGCACAAATTTTGTTACTGGCAGACTGAGAGGTAAACTGCATTCTAAACATAATTCGTGGACCGCGAATAACGTTTAGAATGAGGTAAACTGCTTCCCGTCTAACAATTCGCCAATGGTTGTAATGCAGAGTAGCTCGGAATAAAACTCTTGGCTAGCGAAGATATATAATTCCCAGATTATGATATTTAACAGTAATGATGGACACAGACCTGCTTACCATAAATTAAATTTATGTGTAAAGATTATTTTCGAATAGGAACTGACGTGGAAAGGTATTTTTTGACAAATACGTGTATTTTCTAAATTTCTTTTTGAGTATTTTATCTGGCCTTTCCTATTATTTTTACCTTGATGTATTCATAATTTAACGTTTTAATGTCTACTTGTAGTGTAGTATTGCACATGTTTGGCGTATTCCTGTATTCAGTATAAATTATGTATACAAAATACTCAATACACAAGGAAGGCACGTCTGTGGACACTGAACTCACCAAACTTCTGATTAAACGACAGCAGTGAGCTTTTGCTCCGCGACAAATGCTCTGACGACATTTACTACGGCTGCAATTGATCCAGCGACAACAGCTCCTGCAACAAGTAGGCCTATAGCGACAACAATTGTTCCGGTGCTAAAATATATCAACAGAGCTGGATGCAGACATGTTGTTTTTAAACTTTTGATAATCATAATTGTAATACTTTCATAAGCTTACTTAATTTTCTTCTCTTTTACTCACGTATTGAGATAAAGCGGAAGCAAAGGTCGCCATAGCAATTGTCGCCAGAGCAACTGACAACGGATCATTTGTCGTGGAAACATGTCGCCGGAGCAGCGGCGCCATAAATAGTGTAGTAATTGTACGGGAATAGGAAATATGCAAGAGACTGTATTGCTTTGAACCCGGGTCATTCAGGATGCAGGATCACTAGCAGCTGTTTATTTGGGTAATCCAGACTTTGGACCCAAAATTCGTCTTTAGAACCGGTCAATAATCAAATCAATCGCTCTATACAGAGATGGCTAAAAAATAACGGTTCACCTGCCGTCGATATTCCCAAAACATGGGTGTAAGCTTCCGTAAAACTAAGCCCGAGTGATCAGTAAGAGAAACCAAAGGAGTACACATTCACTCCATTATTAAAGCTGTTGTGGTGAATCGAGCTACCGTGGTGAAGTCAAACGGAGTTGTCACGTTGACCAGCACTGCAGGACTTTGAAATACCTACGCTTCTGCAGCTCTATTAAGTTTTAACTCAAATAGTAGATCAAATCATTATTTGTTTCGTGATTTGTTTGAATAGTGTTATTAAAGGTATTTTCCCTCATATGGTGACGCGACAACCCAATGGATGAAGGAACCCCACCTTGGTGTCACTGACAACAAACAATGACAAGACAGGACAACCCCAAGATACAATACAAAGACATTACGAAGAGATTTGCTTCGTGTTGCTCGTTATCTCTCACAACACCAAGCCAACTGTGTCCAAGCGAACACACAGACCTACGGACATACACGTTTGTATAATTTCTTGCATTTAAATGACGTAACTACACAAGGCACAACATTGTCCAGACAGTTGTTAAGTTTATTGGACAAACGACATCAAATAAGGCCCCTGCCCTATATGTTATTACATGGACGTCTTATCCTTTTACATGATTGATCAGCATAGCAGAGACTTTTCCAAAAACAAAATGTTGTACACGTAATATATATTAAAAAGTTCAACCTTGATCAATTGCAGAGAAACGGAACATAAAAACCATTTCCCGTAACGAACTATACAAAAAATTATCTGGACTCGAACATATAATAAACACACATTACAGATATACCTTTTTCGTTTCATATTAATTACATCACTAAAACTTGAATGTGTTAATAATAAACAAAAAAACTAAACATATACATGTCTATACAGTGCACAACTTGACGAAACGTAATCTGAAGTTTTTAGTTGTTTTTAGTTATACACAGTGCGTTGGACATAGACATCGACCAGCCGTGCCTTTCTATATGTACATAACGCAACAATCTAATTCCAAGGCCCCATTAAGCGATTTTCTGAATTAAACCAACTATAAAGATATGATCTAGTGTACAAATAAAATAATGTGAATTATAGAACAAATCTATGTTTACAACAAATCAGACAAATTACATGCATAGCATTCCTTATAGTTATTTTGTCAGATACAAAGATGAGGGCCAGAGAATTTTATTTTTTTTTAATATTTGAACTAAAGTTGTGATTCCAAAGGTAACTATTAGAACAATACAGTATAGGCTGCATTTACAACGAGCATGGTCTCTGAGTGGGTTGTTTAGACTTATTATGTATAACATGAAATGAGTTGGCAGGAACAGAAAAGAAACATTAAAAGCTCAAACATTTCTTGGGCGAAAAGTCTACCTTATAATTGCAGATAGAAAAAGCTTGGAGACAAACGTTTTTTTTTCTTCACAAAAAGCCAAAGCTTAAGGATTTTTACGCTCATTTTTTTCAAAAGGCAGTTGGATCCATATTTAAGTTTTACCATAGTTAAGCTGAGCAATTCTATGAAACAACTTAACCTGAAAACACTACCCAGTCAAAGGACACACAATCAATCACAGCCTTCGACAGAATGATTGAATAAGAGAGTAAACTTCTACATAGAACTATGTATAAACAATCAATATGTTTAACATTAAATGATATATCTAGAGAGATCAATTAGAGTAGAACATAGTTATCACAAACTATTAATTACAACAACATTAGGATCACAAAAGTCAACACTTATATCTATTCTTGTTCTCAAGGTCAAAATTGATTTGCCGTTTTCAGACAAGTATAGCAACACACAGCATTTTCTTTCTTATTGATATGTCATTAGTGTTAAAATTTAAACATACAATAGAGAGTAACGACTATAACAGAAAAGCAATATTTACAGTTTCATGATAACAAAATCTAGTTCTTTCCTTATAAGGTATCCCTTTTCCTTAAAACCATAGACATAAGGTAGTGTTTCCTTACAAACACTTGTTAGTGTCAACCCATGTTAAAGCCATCAAATCATAGAATCGTCCCAGATATCCAAAACACAACAGAAGACTTTTATTTAAAAAATGTAACAATAAGAATAAAATAGTGCCATTAAAAGACAATAAATCTTAGAAATAGTTTATAAAACATCTTAAAAACTTTCTTAAAACAAATGCAAGACAAAAACACCATTATCCAGTGGATCTGTACAGTGTGGAAATAAATAATATCCAAAATTTAAAGATATCAAGAAACAGGGAAATATTTTCTCCCTGGATAACAAAGTCATTACTTGAAAAACTAGACAGATGGAAATGTAATGAACGACAGTTAGTTATACAGTATAGATCGTAGAACAGTTAAGTTGAACCATCTGGTTTACGTTGTTTAAAGTTTGAGGTTATTTCAGAACCTCAATTGTCTTTGAAATAAGAAATATTTTGTTTTTGGTCAGTTAATCCTTCAACCCCCACTTCCTTGTCGCAACCCTTTCCTTGTTAGTCAAACATAAACGAAACAGCGCAGAACACAACATTGAAAAGGGAAACATCTAGGGGTATTTTTAGCAGTTTGAATAAGAGCAGCTGCTGCTGGATGTGTGTGTCAATGTGTTAGTAAACAGTTTCACCCTCACTCCAAAGCAAAAATCAACAACGATCCTTACCCCCACAAATTATCACCAGGACTACCCACACTTCCAGGAAATAGGGTTTCAAGTGAACAGTACTAGCTAGCTACAGTTACAATTAAGCCTAAACTAATTTTTTTTCTCACAATTTTATTCACTGAAAATGTCTAATTTAATGAAAATGTGGTAACTGATCAATTCATTTTGTTGGTTAAATATATTTTTAATGTTGAAAAAGAAATTTTTGCTTGCCTCCACCAGGAGTTGCACTCGGGTCTGTGGCTAGCATGGCCAGTGCTCTATAAACCATCTGAGCTACATAGGGTCTCCGGCCATGGCATATATACCGACTATTGTTAATCTTGTTTATATGATCTTTAATCAATTTAGAGGATTTATAATGAGAAGACTATTGTATGAAGATGGGAGTAATTTCCCATTGGTGCGAGAAGCCCATTTTCTCTACAATATAGTGATGAAGCCAGCAGAACAAACATAAGCATTGCATAGTTTCTGTGCGAAAAAAGGGAGTGAGGGTGTAGTAAACACATGTTAATAAACCTACAGGAGACATCTAATTTATATGTTAAGTCACAACACTAAGAATGTACATTTCATTCTGCTAATTAATGAAGCTAATTTATGGCATCTTTTGAAAGATGATTATTAATATAATGAATTTGCGTCTACTGAAGAATGTTCATATGATGTTCTTCGTTAAAGGCAATTATTGGATGCATGTTTTACAACTGACAGATGATAATGGAGTATAAAGAATTTTCTACAGAAAATAGATATCGTTTTCAATATTTGCTGCCTTGTGGACTCTAACGTCATCAGTAGTATTGTTGTTATATATTAGTCTTGAAGACTCTGTTTCTGTATAAATCTCATCATTCAGAAATTGACAGCTCAGATTAAGCATTCGACTTAATGATTACTTATATTCATAACTAATTACATATATTAATTCATGAATGATCCACAAAAAGAAATTTCAAAGTAGGTATTTAAAGTGTTATTAAAAATATAAATTTTATGCATCTTAGTGCAAGTAATTTGTTGTCCAAAACCTCCAGTTAAAAAGGGGTGTAACACAAAGTAAAATGTAAAAACATTTCCAAACAGAAATATGAAAGTTAACAAAGATAATATCTGTACAAACAGCAAATTAAAATTGGCAGAAGTGGCTTGCTGTCAGTCAGATTAGTAAGTTGAACTATGATACATGTACTATGCGAAAATGGGCAGGTTTATGGATGATTTTACGATTTGAACAAGGAGCCCAATCGTTCATCAACATAGTCTTTCACTGGCTGCAGTCTACCAAACTGCTCATTCACAACTTCAGTATAAGGATGCCGGATATCAAAGTACCACATGACAACCAGGCTTACAGTGAGAGAAAAGACAACAAAGAAAAAGGTATAGGCCAATATTTTTATGCAGGAAAATCCCCCTTTGGGTTTGCTTGAAGCTCCTGGTGCTGATCCAACATGGTTTGCCTCAGTTTTGACAGCCTTTATGTTGTTGTTGCCCACATGGTTCTCGGAATCATTTTTTATCATATCCCACTGTTGTTCTAATTCTCGTATCTGTTTGTCCAAATCTTTTGGCTTGGTCTCTTCTTCATCTGTAACTAATGTCTCGTCTGGCTCGTAGTTGGGCATGGAGTTACTCAGAGAGCGGTTCAAAGGCACCTCAACGGTGGCAATGGGTGCTGATTCGAGGACTCGAACACTCTGGTCTTCCACGGGATTGTCTTTAAAATTCTGTGTTTCTGCAACAGTTGGACTTTGAAAGTTGGAGATAGGTTCTGACCGTGGCATAAAATCCCTTGCCACTTCTGCCTCCGTCGTCTGAGGGACATCGACAGCAGATTCTGAAATAAACCACAAAAATATCAATCATCCGGTTGAAACTCTTAAAAATAACCCCATTCTAATTACTACTTCATCATATTTGTGTCTGTATTGCCAGAATTAAGGCTATCATTTAAAGAACTATTCTTGAGAAATAAAACTTCAATGTAATTTCACAATTAGATAGAACAAAAAATCTAACAAGAGTACAGTCTAATAGATTTGTCTGTGTCTGTTATATTACATCATTTTTATGACAAACTAATCTTATAAAACAATTCATACCAAAACACCTGAAACAAGATCTCACCAATAATTTATTTACAAAAATAAATTTTATCATGCAAGAAAATGTTCCAATTTTCAAAACACACAAAACAAGCTAATTTAATAAAACATAAATGAATCTTAAAAACATGCTTTGAGAAATTATATTATTTTCAAGAATAAGCACTTTTATCAATGATCTACATGAATGTAATTTCTTTTGTAAAATTATCTTAACAATTTATCATATTAACCATAAAGAATAAATTTGGAGACCCAACAAATATATTTTCAAACCAAAAACATAGACAATGCATATGTTTATAATGTTAGCATAGTCACAATATTAATGCTGTTATGAAGGGCATTATACAGACATTCTATTATAGGGCTCCTTTGCTAAAATATTGAGTGAATATTACGAACAACCAAAGAATGAAAAATGGCATAACATTTGTTAGTTTGAATTAAGTGTCAGCAAATAAAACTGAAGCTTTGTTAATTTGTGTTAACATAAATTATTTACAAAGTGTTAACTAACAGCATTCTTCTGGAGCCCGAAACAAACAAAAAAATAAGCTCAATTAAAAATAATATTTTTTATTAGTTATAGGTTTTGAGTAGTATGGTTAATTTTTTTCGAAAGGCAATTAGGTGCTTAAAGTGCTTCGAGCAGCAGGCCCCAGATTATTACCGGTCTTTTTAAAAACAATTAGATTCACACCTTATTTCATTTGCTGCTGCCATGCAGTTTACAAGTCCGCAAAAGACTGTTCGGTTTTCCTTTAGCATATTTCTTATGTAAGAACCAGATGTTAATTAGCTCCCATTATTGTACACCAAATGGTGTTGATTAGGTTTGTCCACACGACCAATCACAGACCCACTCCTTTAAACTTTTCAACAGACTCACTGTGTACGTTGTATGTCTTTATTGAACCACTGAGTGCACCGTTTCTGACCTCATTGAACATCAGGTGTCATATCACGATGAGACAACTATATACCAGGGAATTTACATAGATTATGTTTGAATCCGAATGGTATCTTCCAAAATAATAAATTAATTTTTGAAAATGTTTGCAAGTATTTAATAAATTTCCCAAGAAGTTTAAAAATGTACTCCACTATCGAGAGTCAATTTGTAAGAAGTATTAAATCCATGTACAATCTAATTGATTGATTTGCGATTAACATCATGACAGGGTGCCAGCCAAATTGATGAAGAAACGAAGCTTGTTGTCAACGGCAGAAAACAACGGCATGACAGGACACTCATATGACGCAACACAAGGACTCACAAACAAATCGGCTTTGTGTTGCCCTTAGCTACGAGAGCACCAAAACAACAGGTAGCTCCATCGCCATAGAGACTTTAAAATTGTTAGTAATTACACAACTGAAATAAGAAATTATCAGAAAAGTTTACCATTCTAAAAAGAAAGGAATGAGAATAGCCATACACCAAACCAGTAAGGAAAAAAGAAATGAAAGCCGAGATTAACCAGTTGTATAAAACTACTAGCATGAGGAGTAGTGAACGCAACAGCCAATGTACATTACTTAGCCAATTAAAATGACAGAAAAGTCAGCCATTTTACAAAAACTAGCCAATCACATTAATGAACAGCCAGCCATTGTTCAAAACTTTGCAGTTCTAAAGATCAATGAAAACAGATGATTTTAGAAACCAGTGTGTGTAACAGCCAATCAGTGAAGTGAAGATAAGGTTTGTATATTAAACTCACCCTTAGGTCTTTTCAAGCCTGGAGAGAAATAGTGTTTAACCAATTCTATTACCATGTGCATTTTAGGAAGAGTTTATAGTATATCCTCAAGGTGCGATAATAAATAAATGATATAATCACAGACTAAAAGTGAATAGATACAGCTGCCTTATTCATATACTCTATGTCTAATGAATTAAATATCAAGTATTTAGGTTGGAATAAATTGGTTTTAATTTGAAGATTTATATTTAAAAGTTAATGAATTTCCATTTTTTGGATAAAAAAACCCATTGCATGGCAAGGGTAGAAAACTAATCAGAACATCCACATAGATTTTTAATTTTAAATTTAATAGATGTGTCAAGAACATTGACATAGTTGAGAATAAAGCAGCTTTTGTAAAACAAAACTCATCAGAAGTATAACTAAACATCAGAAACATGAACATAAAAAGATCTTTAGAATTAGTCAAATAAAAAAAACTTTAAAATATAACCATGCCTTTCTGACTAAATAAACTCAAATTCCAACATTCAGAAATGTAGAGCATAGGTCTAGATTTATATGTTACAGAAAAATATATTCATAAAACACAGGTAACCATGCTTAAACATGAGAAGTAAAAACAAGAGTATTGTCCCTTTGGTCAGCTCATAAGAAAATGGGTTGTAAAAATAATAATATCCACAAACCTTCCTTGATAGCCTCCGGGGGTAATGATGTATTTTTAAGAGATTGCTTGCTGCTCAACTTTCGAGAAATGTTAGGGTTGGACACAGATCTGTAAATAAAAAAAAATTATAACAATCAATTGTCAAAAATCATATGTATTTAAAGTGACTCATAATCAGAAAGATATAGTAGTGAATATAATGATGAGAAATGTATCCAATAATGCCAGGTTTGTGAAAAATCCAAAACATTTACCAAATAAAAAAAAGTTTCTTAGAAATGTTCTGTTTTCTCTAGTTTTTAAAAATACTTAAAGTTTTTGTTTCAGTAGAGCTAAATATTTTAATAATACAACATAAATATTATTTAAAGTTGAAAACATCTGGTACTTCCCTGATAATGAACAATGACAAAGTGAAATACATTTGTTTTATCAGGGTTTAACAACATACTAAAGGGGGTTTCACTTATATGGTGAATTTCACACTGTTCACAGTAAATATGGTGGAAAACCTGTGGGAGACACATCATTGGACAGATGGACTCAAACCCGTGAAGGGTACATCAAAGTAGGATTAGTATGCCGACACGCTAGCCACTAAACCACGACCATGAACCCAAAGTACAATGAAAGCACAATGCGACGAAATCAGCTTTCAACAGTTTTACAAAAAAGTCAGGTTCTTGTTGCCCCATAGCTACAGGAACAAAGAGAGCAACAGGAGCCTGGTACTAACTTCCTGGTTTGTTTAACTGGATTTACAATATGAGAAAAAGAGAAACATGAAGTCAGCAAGAAATGACAAAATGATATTGTTAGGAGTGTTCACATTGATCGACTCTTTACACAACAAAAGCTTGAAAAATCTGCTACTGTGCTTACTTATTAAGAATTCCTGCTTTCAGATATCCAGTCTGTATTAGCAGCTTTCTTCTGCTAAGTTTTTCATAAGCTTTTATCAGCCAAGAAGCATGAATAGGCTTCAAAATAGAGGTCCTTGTATTTACATGTCCATCATCAGTGGATTTTTTCATTACTTCGTGGGCATACCACTGCTGGAAACACTTCTTTAATTCATCTTGGAATGGTTTCTTCACCGATAAATCCAACGGCTGTAACTCAGCTGTGCATGATGCAGGCACCAACACAGATAGAATGTTATTACGATATAACTTAGCTAGCAAGTTCTGACCTAGGTGAGCACTGTTAGCATCAAAGATTGCTAAGCATTTCTGTGTAGGTCTCAGTTTCAATGCTGTTCGTTGCTTTTTGTAGTATGGAATTAGTACTTCATCAATATATCGGAGCATTGACGCCTCAGTGCTCTTGTGTGATTCAGTATGTGTGATGTCCCAATCTGCGGGGAAATTGATCTGGGGATGACAGCGATCACTTTTACCCTCATAAATCAGCTGTGGAGGAAGCATTACTCCTGCCTTACTAGAAGCCAGCAGCACAGTGATATGTCTCATGTACTCTATCCCTGTGACTGTAACATGCCATGTTCCCTCCTTGTCCATGGCCCAGTCCGGTATCATGCTTACTTCAGTTTGGTCCCAGTTAACGATCAGTTCATCAGGAATACTATTCTCAGCAACCATGTCGGACAACTGTCTCCCAAACTTTGCCTTAATATTGTCAAAGTCTTGCGGAAGTTTCCTCACACTTTTAATCCAATTTCGCTTCACAAATCCCATGCCATTTAAAAAAGATTGAGCCCAGGGTTCTGTGATTTTTAACGTTCCGCCAAACTTTGAAAGTTTAGTCTTGTCAGTTTTCATGATAATCCCCTCAGCTGCAGCCATGACAACTCTGTTGTTGATGACACCTCCCTTTATCCTCAATTTATTCACCCACTCTTCAACCATGTTTTCAAAATTGTGACCAATTATTAATGGGCGATCAGAAGCTGAATTGGGAACAAAGTCACCAGTCCTTGGTTTCTTTGTCATTGAATTCTTACAGGAGTAATTTACCTTCACAATGTTGCTCATGTTGCTGTCACTGTTTGTGATGCTAACTTGGGAACTGAGATCACTGTCTTTTAGATCCATGTTTACTATAGCCCTGGATATCACTATTGGTACATCATCCTCTGAGTCACTATCTTGTTTCTTTTTAGTATTGACAGTCTCACAAGCCGGCAATTCGGTATGGCTGTGGGTTATGTTGGATTTTTCTTTTGGGCTGCTTATTATTAATAAAGGTATACCAGTTTTGAGTCCATCAGTTGCCAGTGGACTGTCAACAGTATTGTCATTTAATTTTTGTTTGGTGTCATTAATTTCACTATCGAAAGAGACTGTGTTTGGGCACGGTTCAGATTCCTTGTGAAGTGAATTAGAAATACCAGTTCTGTTTTTAGTGTTCAGTTGAGTCAATATAGTAGACTTGCTATCATTACTGGATCCCCCTTGAGTTTTGTTATTTAGTTGAATTGAGTCTTCAACTTGCCTTGGAGTTTTAATGTTCAATTGGGTGCTGGTTCTGATGGTGGTATGCCCATTCTTGGGAGTTGTGTTATGCTGAGTTATAGGAATACAAGCTATCCTGCTTTTTACTATATCAACAGGTTGTTGGTCTGTATCGTTCAAATCAACATGTTGAGTGTTAATGCTGTTGTTGGTCACATTCTCACCAAATTTGGGATTCTGTACAACAGGAACACGTTCACTTGTATCCTCTTGTGACTTGTTGCTCACTTGAGATGAAATGTCGATTACATTGGTTTCTCTGTTATCTGTTTTCTCCAGAACCTTGTTGCCCCCTAGTTTAGGAATCCCAGTCTTGTTGGTTTTATTGCTATCTGTTTTCTCCAGCACTTTGTTGCGCGCTAGTTTAGGAATACCAGTTCTGTTGGTTTCGTGGTTATCTTTTTTCTCCAGAAACTTGTTGCCTTCTTGTTTAGGAATACCAGACTTGTTTGTTTTACTGGTATCCGTTTTCTCCAGAACCTTGTTGCCCGCTAGTTTAGGAATACCAGTCTTGTTGGTTTCACTGTTATCTGTTTTCTCCAGAACCTTGTTGCCCACAAGTTGAGGAAAGTCTCTCTTGTTGGTTTCACTGATATCTGTCTTCTCCAGAACCTTGTTGCCCACAAGTTGTGGAAAATCTGTCCTGTTGGTTTCACTGTTATCTGTTTTCTCCAAAACCTTGTTGTCCACTAGTTTAGGAATGCCAGTCCGGCTGGTTTCACTTGCAGCGGATTTCTCTTTAGCTGTATAACTTTTTTCTAGAGCTGTGTTGTTCAATGTGACAGGAATACCAATTATGTTGGTTTCATTTGAATCGGTTTTCTCCTTAGCTGTGTTACTCACTGGGGCAGAAATACCAGCTGCACCAATTTTTTCTTGACCTGTGTTGCTCAATGTAACAGGACTATCGGCTATGTTGGTTTCAATTGCATCCGTATTGTCTGTGACAGGAGAACCAGTTCTGATGGTTAGGCTTAAATCAGTTTTCTCATCAGCTGTTTTAGTCACTTGAACAGGAATTCCACTTTTGCAGGTTTCAATTATATATCCCTGATTTTCATCTTTCACCAGAATAGATGTGGCTTCTTTGTTTGCATCATATCTAACTTGTTTTTGATGTTTATTCTCTAGAGTAGTGATACTTTCGTGTTTTGCCAGAGCCACTTTTTCCTGATCCCGGTTATTCACTGCGAGTTCGACATCTGTTTCATTGGAAGCCTGTTCTTCTTGAATACTGTTGCTCAGCAAGATTGGAATGCCACTTCTGTTTATAGCATTTGTGCCCTCTTGCACCGGAGTTTTATGGCTCAGCAACTCAGGTTTATTGTTTTTATCAGTGCCAGTTGTATCATCATCCTTCTGTAGCTTGCTGTTAGGTTGTAAAGGTAAACTTGTTCTCTCTGTATCACTACTGTCAACTTGATCCTGAGATGTGCCCAACAGTAAATCAAGACTGCCTGTTGTGTTGATGTCAGCCGTGTGTGCATCAGAGATAGACATTGTTAAGCGCTTTGATGTCGCTCCCAACTAGTCTCCTTGCCACGTGGTGTCTGTTTAATATCGCTCCAGCTTTAACTGATTCTTGCCCTGCCTTGAATAAGGTTATCCTG
The DNA here is from genome assembly GCA_030265115.1 of Mopalia vespertina. Taxonomy (NCBI): domain Eukaryota; kingdom Metazoa; phylum Mollusca; class Polyplacophora; order Chitonida; family Mopaliidae; genus Mopalia; species Mopalia vespertina. The sequence goes on from JAQQZZ010080383.1 coordinate 14,087, forward strand.
ACAATCATGTTCATGTCCACAGTGAATAGGTCTATCACCCAGGACATCGGTTTGAAGGATTAAATTATAAGAGGATTTCATTTCAGACTTGAATCTATTGAGTTCCTGGTCTGAATAATCTATATTATTGACCCATGTTTACAATGGAAACAAGCTGTTATCACTATTGATGAGTCAGATTATTTCTTACATACAATGTATGCTGAATGTCTCAAGACAGATTTATCTGTCACACACTTTTTTTTCAAATACCTACACATACTGCCAACAATAAAAATAACACACCAGTCCTTGTGTCCTGTTTCCCAGTATATGTAGCGCTACAGCACATACAGTTTTTTAATTGGTTGGTTTGGTTGGGTTTTTACTCTCTTCTTAAAGGTTATTCACTTATATGCAGATATGCAGCGTGCCAGCCCAGTAGTGGGTGAAGGAAATCACTGGCCACAAACAATGACAAGACAGGACGCAATACAATACAACACAATGCAACACAAGCAGCTTGACTTTATGTTGCTCCTCAGATCTAAAAGCACCAGGACAACAGGAAGCTCCATCTCACCACTTGCTAAATCCCATCTAGATCAAAGCTCATTTGTACGATCAGAAATCAAAAAAAAATTTGCTTATAGTATAGAACACTTCCATCAATAATGTCGTCTACATTGAAAAACGGACAAGGATTCTTGAGGTACAAAATATATATGCACTTAAGATATTTCTGAAGAAACAAAATATTAGGGTAGAAGAATAAAAGTACCTGGCAAAGGGTGGCTCCTCCCTCTTGATATTATTACTGGCTGCATACACTTCACTCAAACACCTTCCACTGCAATTAAAGGTATTCCAGAACTTAATGATATGAAATGATTGATGGATTGGTGATAAATGTTATGATGACTGAATTCCAACATTAAATACCACACTTCACAAGCATGGTATTTTACAGTATATCTATGCTCGACACTCTGTCTATGCTTGACATATACTGCCCATTGTGATAGAGCTAAAATAATATAACTTAATAGCCATGATGGTATACAAATAGCTATTATGTTGTTATTCAAATACTGATTATTACAACATTGATTTGTTACAGTATTCTTTTCTTACATTAAATTCATGAAATTAACACACACATGAATAAAACTATACATAGTTTTGGACATCATGATATTTTAGTGAATTATTTTACATGATAATACAATGTTATCTATTAAATTGTGCTTAAATAATACATTACTTAATTACCTGAACCTGAACTTTGAACCTCGTGTGAAGAAGCCACTCCCTGATTTCACTTTAGGGGCATTGACAGATGAAGACAGGCTGCAACAATACAAAACTTATGATAACAAAGAATATATGGTGCATGTTATTTGTTTGTTTGATTTGGGGTTTTGTATCATATGGTAGTTACAGTTTACGGATGAAGTGACAAACAATATCAATTTATGAAATTATTACAAAACTCAACATATGTTTGTTTGTTTGTTTGATTGGGGTTTAAAGACGTACTCAAGGGTATTTCACTTATATGATGACATGACAGCCCAATGGGTGAAGGAAACCACCCTCAACAGCAATTAACAAACAAAGAGAAGACGGGACAACGACAGGACGCAATACATACACCACAAACAGATCGGCTTCCTGTTCCCCTATAGTTCTGAGAGCACCAGGGCAACATGAAGCTCCCTCCAATCACCCGCGACTCAACATATGGACTTCAGACCTGGCCTGTAAGGTTTTCTGGCAAAAGCTAAAAATTTGTCCTCTTAAATTTTCAAGATAATCGATCATTCAACTATATCATAGCCTTGCTGATTTTTTACACATCAATGAACATCTTTCACCAAGAAGGCAAAATTACTTTTGCAAAATCTGTTGCAAAATACCATTTAAAACGAGACATTGATTTGTGAAAACTAGAAAATTGGTTCTCCTAAAATAAGTCTGGATATTCAAGGGAAGACCCTGTTAAGTCCTTATTCCCCAACATCACAGATCTGTATACTACAAATGTACATCTAAAATAAGTCAATATAGTTCAAGGGAAGACCTTGTTCAGTCCTTATTCCTCAACATCACAGATCTGAGTACTACAAATGTACGTCTAAAACAAGTCTGGATATTCAAGGGAAGACCTTGTTCAGTCCTTATTCCCCTATATCACAGATCTTAGTACTACAAATGTACGTCTAAAATAAGTCTGGATATTCAAGGGAAGACCTTGTTCAGTCCTTATTCCCCAACATCACAGATCTGAGTACTACAAATGTACGTCTAAAATAATTTAAATGTAAGTATTGAGTAGATACTTACGTGAAAAAGAGTTGTTGTTCCACAGCACACTTCCACAAGTATTTACAAGCAGCAGCAGTGGGGCATTTAAATCCAACTGCGTGGCTTTTCTGAAATCACAATATATTATACAAACATTTTAGTAAATTGAAGTTGGTAGCTTTTCTTTGCATTGTATTTAGAACAAATGGTTGTACTATTAGGCACATTGATACAGCACTTGTCACAGAATGCTTTTAAACACAAGTTGTCTTACAGAAATTCATACTATTAAATAGTTGCCAAACATCATTACAAGAGTACATGTAAAAATATCTGATTTGGCAAAATAACTCAGTGCTTAAATAATTATTTAAATCTGTCATCTCGAAAACTCCTGCCTGGTAAATAAGAAAGTACCAGCCTACCTACAATATATATCAATTAGTATTTAATTAAATCAATTTCCATGCAACTATTTACTAGTATTTAGCTTAATTTAGTGTTAGTATTAAGTATAATATCTGTAAATAAAGCAATAACTTGGTCTTACAGGTTAAGTAAATCTAAAGGTAAGTTTGCAATTCTCTGGTGATACAATTCAGTTAGGATAATATGGTTATTAGTTTTTGTTTCCCCAAAAGCTGTAAAAATGATACTTGTAAAATCAATATGACTGTTTCTTTAGTTTATTTGTGACAGAGATAACATAATTGTTAAAAGCTTCCTGTGAAATTATATAAATACCTTTGCAAATGTTTTTAATTAACGTATCATCAGGTATTTATCTTAAAATATTTTTATAACAATACCAAAGTGACAAATCCAGTAAAAATGACTTGTCACTATTCATCATGTAATAAACATTGAGTGACAATAATGATAACATTACACTTTTAGATAAGTGGGAGCACACCATAAAACAAATTAAACAAAATAAGTTTGAAACATTACAATGGACACAAAACATTACAAAAGAACATTTCCCTGAAAAAGGATGGAAATTCATACAAAAATATTCAATCATATAACACACTACCAGAGCATGCAAGTCTGACTAGATCCAGGTTAAACAAAACCCCTTGGTAAAACACCTTGTAGGACTAGGATTGATGAAGTGCAGTATCATTCTGCAACAGCAACTAAATGTTGGAATAATGGTCAGTTTGGATGAAAGCCCCAATGATTGAGTAGACTTGATTGATTACAGTTTTAAACCTCTTCAGTGGACATCATTATTGTCCATGGATTATTGATACCTTACATTCCATTCATGTAACTTCACCAAATGCCTTCCTGGAAGCCACAATATTCAAATATAGATTCTACCTGAATACTATTTTATATTTTTGTTCATACCTAGGCCATAATTAAAAGATGTCTATTATTATTAAGTCTTCCAGTGGTAGGTAGTTTCATTATTTCTTCACTATTTGTATTCCTTATTTATAATTTTATTGGGGTCTTTTTGTGTCAAAAATGTGAGCTACATAACATGTACATGTAAGTAACAAGCCCAACAATCTCCTTTATTGATAAATGGATTAGGAAACAGAGTGCCGATAACATGGTAGACAAGACAAACTATGAGCTGGCTCAATAATATTACCAATTGAAACCTCCTAGCTCATGAAGGTCTATTCATTGCAAGATCTGGTATGACATAGGGTAGTAATTATCCCACACATTATATATCAGTTATGTTTTAATTGAACTATTATGTCATATCATTACTGTAGCTTATTATATTACCTTTCTATATCAAGGTTAAGTGAGTAAAACAGTATTGTCTCTAAAAACTCAAAAGGGACAGAAATAGAGTCAAATACATGCAGTATAACCCCATCCTCTCTGAATGATGCAACTAAGGGTGTTTAGTGATATGAATAGTAACCCCATTCTCTCTGAATGATACATCTAAGGATGTTTGGTGATATGAATGGTAACCCATCCTCTCTGAATGATACATCTAAGGGTGTTTAGTGATATAAAGGGTAATGAATGGAAAGAAACCAAATTTCCAATCCCAACAGATTCCCCTCTGTATTGTTATCTCAATACTTTAAATACCTTAAGGGGTGGATTTTTACGAATGAAACTGCAATACATTGGTGTAAAACATTTATTCCTCTAGGTTTGTCTGCTCCAGTACCAGACCAAAATATTTAGTCAAAATACTTGGCCCTGGTTTGTTTGCTTGTTTGATTGGGGTTTAACATCATACTCAAGGGTATGGATTTTCTACTTCACATAGTTCCTTGCCTAAATATGGTGGAAAACTGAGAAGAAACCTTGTAAACATCACCCCGGCGATTGCCATAGCCACATCGTGTGACTTAATCATATATCTGATGGTCGATAGGCAGACTGGAACCCATGGATGACCTAACCCTGGTTGTCATACAATTCATTTACAAAAATGGCTTGTGAAGTCAATCTTCTTAAATGTTGCAAGTTTCTGCCATTAGCTTGTCCTGAACTACAAACAGCTAAAAAGGAATACCACTGCATAACAGTATATAAAATATACATCTAAGCTCTTCTATCATTCTTGTGAATTTGCAGCAATCTTTTCCTTTCTTTCAAAAAATTGAGGGGATTTAGAGTATTTATAAAAGGTAAATAGAAATCTCACACAGAGTCCCCCAACACATCCCTGGAATAAAGACCAAATTAATGTGGATGTCAATAATACCAGTACAGAACAGATAATAACATGCGATTCAAAGGATGATTGATTCGTACAACTCAAAGCTTGTGATCAACTACAGATCTATAGACTTGTAATAAAGATTAACAGCTCTAGGATTTAGATTTTGGTTACCTAAAACACCGTCCACTCTGTCACAAACTGTGTTTTGACTACAATATGATTTGACAAAACTACATCATGTCCTAGAGAATTGCCATACATCACTTATCACCGAATAACATTATGTGAAATTGTCCTTACTGATTACCCTAAATCACCTAAAATTTCGTCCATAATATGGCTACTTTAAAAGTTTTTTTAAGGACTTAGATATGGTTCCTGGAAGGCAGATTAAACATTTTTCAGTTAGAAAACATCAGAATTTTTCAGAAAACATAAATTTGTTTCC
>JAQQZZ010080394.1:0-19469 GCA_030265115.1 Mopalia vespertina
CGTAGTGCATTGGTGTGAAAACTGATCAACAATACCAACATCGTAGTGCATTGGTGTGAAAACTGATCAACAATACCGACATCGTAGTGCATTGGTGTGAAAACTGATCAACAATACCAACATCGTAGTGCATTGGTGTGAAACCTGATCAACTATACCAACATCGTAGTGCATTGGTGTGAAAACTGATCAACGATACCAACATCGTAGTGCATTGGTGTGAAAACTGATCAACTATACCAACATCGTAGTGCATTGGTGTGAAAACTGATCAACGATACCAACATCGTAGTGCATTAGTGTGAAAACGCGTCTTGAGTACACATACGTGGAAGGTTTTTTTTACATAATAATTCGACATTTTAACATATGATAAGCGTTTTGAAAACTTGTCCTTTTTAATTTTGATACCGTTACTGTTATAAAATTTGTGCTCACGAGTTTCTAGCGAAAAGGCTCTTAGATGTCCAGAGGAATTGGACCCAAGTGGTTATGGATAAAACAATATGATGTAGAATAAATGCGTTGTGTCTGCCTACTGTGACAGAGACGGACAGGTTCGCGAAATACAACGTCAATGTTGATATTGCGTGAATACTATTACCTGTAATAAAGACATTCCCGTCACTGGAGACGAATAAATGCGTCAATGGGCGGTCTGGTTGTTGGAATTGGCACGGCTTATTTCCTTCGAAAAATTACATCAAGACTTCTTTGCGAATTGAGCAGTAATCCCACAGGCATGATTTGCTACAAGTATCCTAATTGGTATTGAGATTTCTGTTGGATGTCACACAGTGTATCTCTTAAAACATATACCCTGAAGAGGCACTTGTACAAAACACGTTAACAACACAATTCCCCATTGAGTGACTTCTTTGTTTATCTTGCTCATGTCGTGTTGGGTGTAGGAATTCATTTAGGTGGCTTTAGGATTATGACAAATTGGGACACAGTTAGTAACATATAGAATAAACAGACTTGCCTTGAGCTCATTCATCTTTAAGTGACTTAAGAGATATTAAAAATTACCCATGTAAATTAGTGAAGGAAAAGTGATGGTTGTCTTTTTATGCTATAAACAACATTTCTGTAGAAAAAACTTATATTAATTAACATGGATTCATAACTAAACTGGAATTTTGCTTTCTTGTCAATAATAATAGTAAAGTGTTTATTCTTTAAGCTATTCTTTCCGTATTTGACTGTGGACGGAAAGTGCGACGTTGTCATGGTGATTTCTAAACACAATCGGCTTAATATCCAGTTAAATCATACATTAAGTTTTCATTTTATTTGTCGTGCTCACGCAGTTTTCACAAAAAAGCAAGCCGGTTGTCATAGAACCAGGGATGCGACAAATGACGATAACTGATCCAAATTATATAGGGATGTAGCCGTGGAAGCGTCTCGCAAAATGTGAAATAACTTACAGTCTACGTTTTATCTTCTTTTATTCAAAGGTCCGAGTTTAAGCTAGACCTAAATGATGCTTAAAAGGTGTAACATCCGGTATTTATTTATGCAGATGGGACCACTCAGATTATGACACCGGGATAGACAGCCGAACCAAGAGAAAGGAATTATGAAGTATGGCCATGAATTTGGGATAACGTCAGTTGTTTTTTCTGGAGAGATAATTGTTCCCTGCGTTATTTGTCTTCAGATCAGTCCAATTCGTTTTGGTCGAACATTTTTTGATGGAATCCCTTAAATGCACACATTTATTATTACATTTCGTCAACTCCAGAATTGACAGATAATTATTTTGTTGGCAGTACTAATAACGGTTAAGGGTCCAAACCTTTGTGGTGTGTTGATTATTTGATTTCCACACAAGTCATATTTCTTTTGGTAGAACATTGTTTGAAAGCTGTTGGATCTTCCGATTAGGATAGGGTTAAATGTCTAGTTGTCTAATTGTGGAGCAAGAAGTAACCTGATAGCATTCCTAAACTGCACACATTTATTACATTTCGTCAACTCCAGAATTGACACATAATTCTTTTGTTGGCAGTACTAATAACGGTTAAGGATCCAAACCTTTGTGGTGTCTTGGGAAAATCAATCAAAAACAAGCAAATAGTGTGTTGAACATTTGGACTGTTCATACAGATCCAGCCACAGGGGTTCCACCAGGGACGCTGTATAAATATTGAGTAATCTCCCTTGCTGGGCATCCGGGCTACTTCATAAGGACAAATAAAGCCAGAATTCTGGCTAACTTTTGGATCCGGGATTAGTCTAGCTAAATGGACTCTAGGTTATCGTGTCTGACATTTTGTGCTTTGTTATTCCTTACAGTGAGGTTAATATAGCAATGTTCATCTAACCAAGTACTTGAACAGGATTGCACAAGAACTTATTCTTGTGGATTCTTAGCTGTTTAGACCGCTTCATAGTTCTTTCTTAGCCGGCTACGGTTGTTTAACCATTTTGTTAAATTTAATCATAATCATAATTTGCTTTAAATCATTTTTATTAGATAGTATTGATAATTTTGAGTATCACCTATTCTTTAACAAATTATATAGAGCCATTTACTAGTTAGCTCTATTCTGTGAAGGAATAAATTGAAGACATTTTTGTACAAACACTGCATCCTTATTGTGGAAGAATCAATGGTAGTTCACTATAGGCATAGTCTAAATATTGAAATTGTCTGTCAGCGGTGATCGACCGGGTCTACTCTGTTCGTGATAATGAAACACTGGTCACTCGAGACGATCGGACTGGGTTCCCAAGTGACTCGTTCATTTAGATTGTCAATGCTCATTTCCTTACAAACAACTCATTCTTATTCTCTTACAAATCAGCAGGATGACAGAGAAATCGGTCAATTTTGTTTTTTAAATACGTGATCCACGCTATGCTCTCGAATCGAAGTAATCCGACCTCGTGCTTCCTTGTAAAATTCCGTTTCGTTCTACATTAACAACGGTAGTGCTTTTATTGTGTCGGTTCTATTACTTCATTTGGGGGCATTTAACCTGGCACGAAGACTAGACAGACAGAGTAAAAGTGTACACCGGGACTACTTTTTTGTACAACAGTAGTGAGTAATTCGGTGCTTTGGGTAGCAAATATCGGTGAAATATGTAAACAGTGATAGAGGTCTTTGCGATTTAAGGCCCACGTTGAACAAATACCACTCTTAACAATGGTATATGCATAGATATGATCTCGTAGGTGGTTAAATCCCATCCTCATCATACAATGATTGATTCAATTATAGTCGACCAAGGACGAGTTCAAAATGTTTGATTATGCAGGGTTTAATTTCAGCTTCTGTTGCTTGAATATATTTATCTCATTTCTGCAGCAACAGCATTCCAGTCACGTATTGTCACAGATTTGCTAGCTGTTTGTTTCACAAAGAGATCTGAATCAAGGTTAATGTTAAGTATTATCGCGACCACCTTTTTAGGTATTGTGTCGCCATGGTAATTAGGATCAACTAATGCTATAGCACCCAGGACATAATCGTGTGGATTTTTATCGTTTCACTGGGTTTTCCACAATTCCTTTCGTTGTGTTCCAGTTAGAAGCTTTATTAAATGATTTCTGACAGTTGCTTTCGTCCGAATACGTTATTTAGCATCATAAATAGGAGATACACATTTTAGTAGCTTAAACGTATCTGTGATCGTCATAAAATTGGGCAGTTTAAAGGATTCTGACACCTCGCAACCGTATTGATTATTCTAAGTACTCTCATATATCACACTATAATATTTTATCATGTTAAGTTTCACAAGGGAAACATATTGCATATTTTTTTTATTGCGTAGTTACGACTTCAATAAAATATACACATGGATGCTGTTTGATTCAACATTTCTGTTAATTTAAAACCATTCTTTGATAATTGCTTTAAATGTCCACAAGCATTAATATAAACTTAAACGGAACTATTGAATCACCATGTATCCGTGTGTGTCTTTTATGGCAATCATAACTTAAATCTACTTTGCGCAACTCACAAATGGGGATAATGCTATTTGTCAAATGTACTGTGAGCAAAGTGCTCGTTCAGAACAAATATGGGTAACTGTGCCGTAAACGTTTCTAAGTCAATGTTTTCGACCTATTCAGCTCTACGATAAAAGAGCTCAAGGTGCTGCCTGCCATCCCCAAAGATGTTTTTATAAAGTAGTCCATCACTGGGTTGGTAAAGGCTATTTTTCTCATTACCACTAAGGCTGGAAACGCATTGGATAGAAAAGCTTTCAGTTAATGTACTGTTGACACATGCGCACAACGGGTCGCCCTCTATACCCTCTACTTAAGCTCTGGATGGTTTATTGCATTGGGGAATAGAGGAGGAACTGTGTTAGATTAGATTAGATGCTGTATTTGTACTGACCGCTTAGGATACCTGTTGTGACACCATTATACTAATATATCTCCACCAGCAGTGGTCTACGTTGTCTAAAAGCAAACTATTTTGTATTTTTTTGTGAATTATAACATTATTTCAGGCTTCGTATACATACAACCGTGACTTATTGAAAGACAAATGATTAAGTTTTTCGCCAGGTATGAATTAAATTCAATTAACTAAATAAATAAGGCTAAACTTAATACAAAATCATCAACACCCTGAGAGATTGTGACCTGTTAGAATTTGTGTTCAATGAAACTTATTATCTCTAATTTTGTCGTATGGTACCATTGACTGATTTAACATATTTTTGGGAAATACTACCGTTTTCTGTTAAATGGTATCCTGTCTTCAAACACTAGGGCTTATTGATCCATTTATTGACGTATCTCAAAAAGTGAAACATAGGATATCGATTTGTATGTTTGGGGTTCAACGTCGTACTCAAGGGTATTTCACTTATATGTCGACGTCAAACTATCCCTTGCCTAATTACGGTGGAAACCCAGGAGGGAACCTCATAAAAACCATCCCCGCGATTGCCGGGGCCATACCGTGTACGCAGTCATAAACCTGATGGTTGATAGGTGGACTCGATCGCTTGCACGGTAGATCGAAGTAGGATCAGTAAGCGCACTCGCTGGTCACTAAGTAGTCACAGCCGCGGGCCGCATATGCTATGGAAGAGTAGGAGAAACCTGACCCCAAAAATAGGCCTATTGTTATATTCTTGTGGAACAATCCACAAGTGATGGTTATGAGGAAACGCACAATGGTAATGAAGGAATTAAACACCTAGATTGAAAATGGTGTAATTAATCAGAAAATCCGATAACTTCCAACATACACCCTGTCAGAGCTTGATCATTTCTCTGTTAACATCTCCTTGGCTAAGTCCTTGTTATCCACTTATTCGTCATCAAAATTAAAAGGATGGATTTACTATAAGGACTGTAGGTTTCTTACAACGTCCAGCATATGACCTTAGCTTCAACAAATTGGTGTCAAAGTGGAGGTCATTAAACCTGCGTAGCACATGCTGTTACTTAATTTATCTGCTGAAAGAACGTGGCACTTTTCATTGTTATGCCACAAATATAATGTGACGGAAAGCAGCCCCTCAAATCACTCGCCACAAACATTAGCGCCAACGAATAAGAGTACCTGTAGGCTACACGTGCTGTGAAATAAACGTTAACAAATAAGGACTTTTCATTATAGGTTTTACTTTATCCATTATTGCGTTTTGAGTTTCTGCTACGAAACAAAAACATGACCGTTCACCAACTTTTTTAAATTTATTTCTTGGCGAAAGTCTCAATTGCCAAAATTGTACATGTTGTCTTCTACTACCATTTGCATAGGACATCAGTCAAGGCGTATTACCAATTTCAAAGAGACAAGCTTCGGTCCGCAGTCGATAAATTTGTCAAACAACACAGTTATTGTGGGTTAAGCGGGAAGCCTTCCTGAAGATGGCAGTTTAAGCTTGCGGACAGCCAGAGCTCGTCTTTTGGCATGATGTCTGCTAGATGACACGTGAGATTTCCAAACGACATGGTAATGGTGAGTATCTTGACACGTCCATTGGAAAACACATAGGAGATTGAAAGAAAGTAGAACTTCTTCGTGAAAGGGATCTTGTTTTGACCCGATGTCGGGTAGATGACACTTGAGTCACGACAGCCCCGTTGACGGCAAATCCCACCAGACCTGTTAGCCATCAATTTCCCAAGCTCTTTGTTCTTTTATGAAAATATCATCAACATCGATGAATTATGCAAACACATAATTTCACGCAGCAGCGAAGAATTCAGAAAGGTTCCATTGGGCTTTAGGTCGAAAGTCATTGACGAGCTGAAATATTAGATTTGTCTTTTACAGAAATAACGTTAGAACAACAAGGTTTTCCATCATCTGGCAAGGCAGCTAATATAATTCTTCCTAAACGACTCTTTTAAACGCAAGGTTGTATGCTTCAGAACCAAGGACATGCACTTGTTAATAGGCAAATGTCAAATTGATAAATGTTACTTAATAACATTTAGTGTGTCGGAAGGCGAAGTCATTCGGAAATACAGTATATAGTTGTCATGGTTACAATGATCCGATATATATTCCTGTCACACACGCTGTCCCTGGTTTCTCGAATTTTTTTAAACACAGATCGCTATCTTATGTGATAATACTTTTCCAACACACACACACGCTTCTCTTTGTGTTGAAACCAAATTTTAGGTATTATTTTCCTGTAGCGAAAGGCGTGATCAATCTTGAGCTCTCTAGGGTTCTCTGTTATATGTTACTTGGGGTTTTGTTAAATAACTTTGTTAGGCTAGAAGCAGCATGTGTAGTGGAGCTGATAAATGAGCGATACCTGGGAGAACGATTGACCTATTTGCACTGTGTTCTATTGTTAAGGGAGTTGTGTCCCAAAATATAGTAAAACGCTTCCTCAAAATACACACTTATCAACTTTGACTATTGTATATTATTATGTTTCACTATGTGAACTACTCTAGCCGCTTGCCAACAACAGTATAAATACTGACAAAAATAATTTCTTTATTAAAAACCGTTTAATATGTCAATTGGTAACGGATATTTTTATAGGCGATTTCCAATAGTTTTATTGCTCATTCGCAGGCTTTGTAACATCAAGTAACAGCATGGAGTTATCAGTAGCTCGGTGAAATAGATCATTTTTGTATTTATAGAGAAATATTAATTTCAACACCAAACTGCATAAATATATATATTTTGTGAAGTTATTTATTGTTCTACTTGATGACAACTCTCTAAAGTGCGTGACTTCTTTAATACAGATGGATAGGTACTATTGGAAACGGGGACAACAGTGATTAACGTATTGAACCTGATGGCCAGACGTATCAGTGGCTCACAACGTCTCGGGTTGAAAAGACGCATTACTTCTATGCACTCGTCCTGGGACAAAGCGATATATGAGAATCGATTTAGTATTAACCGTACTTAATGTTCTTAGACGTCTAAGACTACTAAATGTTCAACTCCAATCAATTCGATTTACAGAGTTTTTTAAAACTTTTTTGTACTTTTTCTAAACTGCGTTAACATTAAAACTTTAACAGATTGCTCATATTATTACACAAATTGAATTTATATCGCCTAGTTGAATTAGCGGCGTCCATATCGAATTAAAATTGTAATATAATCACAAAAACAAGCAAAGGGCAACATGACATTCATTACAACAACCCGAAAAGGCGTTTTACAATACACCGCGATGAATCACTTCGGCTGATTTGCATATTTCAGCAGGTTTCAGCCAAATGGAATAATTTACCCAAAAAAATCTTTCTCTGTGGATTGTCAAGAATGATAACAGCGGAGATTTTTGTACTTAACAACGTCCCCTTGCCTTCATGCGATTATTCCGTTAACGCACTTTGCTCCCGTGATTTTCAGAGGTATTTATATGTTCGTAGTGTTGTGTGGTTGTCGGTGATAGAATCGACATAGATTTCGCTCCATGGGGATCATTAAGTAGTAAGACGGTCTCCTCAAAGTATTAAGCATGCGCATTTCAATATCTCACAATATCACTGCTCGTTCCAAAGAATATGAAGAGGAATGATGAATATAGAACCTGGGGAATTTATGTATTGTCTTATTTCTATATCAGACCACACATTCTATAATAAAACTGTTTGGAGAGTAAAACGTAGGATCCATGAACACGGTCGAATCGTGCATTTGTGTATCGGGTCGTAATCTGATTTTGGAATCGCATCATTTCTAGTTTCAATCCTAACTCGATTCTGTCCTATCCGCGGTCTTGCTCAGCTGATTTTAATCTGGTTATATTTTGTGAATTTTTGATGCCCATTGAATTTAGTTTGAGAGAACAGGGCTTCAGCACTGTATCTTAACCACTAGAGTTCATAAATAATACATGTTTAAATAAATGCTTTAATGCTTATAGTAGAGGGTTAGGAAGTATACTTTTTCTCTGGTCCTTTCAGAGACAAGGAGCAACATGAAGCAGATCTGTTTGTGTTGTTTTTGTATTATGTCATGTAATTGTCCTGTATTTGTCGTGTCTTGACGTTGTTTGTTGCCAGTGATGTCGAGGGTGGTTTCCTTCACCCATTGAGCTGGTACGCTGTTATGTGAATGAAATAACCTTACGTACGGCGTTAAACCTCAATCAAACAAACACACAAATAATGTATTTATATACATAGAATAGGGATAATGTGATTCCTTCATTGGGAGATTGGAAAAGTAGAAGTTAAAATCAATTCAAATGTATGGTTTGAATTATTTGGCTTCTTAAATTGTACATGCAAATGTCTGCGGTCGTTGGTTAGTTGCTACTCATCCTCTCACAGATTCGAATCCGTCTGTCGGCCTGAGGTATATGAGTTAGTGACAGGATGTGGCTCAGGCAATCGCGAGGTGGTTTTACAAGATTTTCATTCCACTGTGTTCAAGCTATGACCAGTGGGAAAAGGACAATCAGCCGTCATATAAATGAAATACCATTGAATACAACGTCACACCCCAATCAAACAAACTAATTACGCGGTTGTGGCTTAGTGTGTTAGCCTACTAATCGGATCCTACTTCGATGTAGGCCCACCGTTTGAGTCCCGTCTGTTGGCAATCAGTTATATGAGTGAGTCGCACGATGTGGCTCAGGCATTTGCGGGGGTGGGCTTTACAAGGTTTTTCCCCAGACTGGCCACCGTATAAGGGCAAGCTACAGTGTGGAATTGTAAATCCGTCGTCATTTAAGTGAAATACCCTTTAGAAGGACGTTGGACTACAAATCAAACAAACAAACAAAGTGAAGCTGAATAAACGATTTATATGGCTATATCGTCGACCCAGCTGTTCGATTGAACCTGGGACCATTTCCACAAAATCGACAAAAACCTATCGTACGATAAAATATGATCATGTTAAACTATAGGCGTGAAAATATCGTCCTACTGGAAGCTACCAGAGAACTTTTTTAAGTGGTCACTATCAACAGGCACGGCACTGATAGTATGTGGTACTTAGCTACGACTTAAAACAGTAACATAGATTAGACTCATTGATGTGTTTGAATGATAAGTTGGGGAATCTCGCCGACTTTATTGTTGATTCAGGATGATTGGCGTTCATTTTCTATTTCTTGTGAACTTGACAGAGTCGCCTAAAATATTATGCTGAAAAACAAAGTTTGTCTTTATTTTGTTTGGTCGTACTTTTTCCATACTTAAAAATTACGAATGTTCACAAAGAAATTAGTTAAAATAATCGGAAAGATGATTAAACCAGTATTGTTTGAAGGAGTCTGACCTGAGAAGACTGGTGAATCTATACAATCTTGCAGTCCACTTGGCCAACAGAACTGGAAGATAAAAACGATCAAACGTCAGTATGGTATTCAATAATTTGTTAGGATTTGATTAAGTTATTTTGCTATAAACGTATGTAGCCTTCCGTAGAACCTCTCTATCAAAGCGATGGTACAGAATAGACAGCTGGCACACATATCTTCCCCACCAAAACCAATCTTGTCTCTGATATTAATGTCCCAAAACCTTTCCAGTAGTTATAATAAACACAGAACAGAACCTTTGTCAAGAAGAGAGGATTTTAACGGAATTGCTTTTGACAGGATGCTATATGTGGCACGTAAACCGTTGCTGTCCGTTCCGCAGTCAACTCCAGGGGTACTTGTTTTTTGTAAAATCTTTATAAAAAGAAAAATGAAACATTCCACAGCAAAAAATAATAATAAAAAAATGGAGCATTCCTGTCTTGAAATGTTTGTCCAGTTGTGGAACAACAGACGGGAAGATAATCTATTCAGCTCCAAAGCTATTCTGCGTTGGACATATTTTCGGTATAACCCAGGTGTTTATTTTTTGTACTAAAGTGTTTAACAGCTGTCTTTCGGAGCAGTCGGTTAAGGCAGACACTAATCGTTTCAAATGCCTTAGAACCAATTGTAGGCTATATATATACTGGGTTAATCGCATGTTTTTCGTCTGTCACTGCGCAGTGATTAATACCATGTTTGATCACTGATAATTTCTCGTTGTCTCCGCATTTGAACTTAACATTACATAACCATATTATTCCATTTCAAACATTGATTTTTCTTGGTGTTCATATCAGTTCATATCAATTCCTAAAGCGCTATTGATTCGTTGGTGCTTAACACTGTAGCACTGTACTTAAAGGTATGTAACGTATTTTACTAAATGTTAACTTCTTTTTTGGGAAAATGCTGTAAGCATTTTTTGTTACTGTTAAATTCTTAGACGTACCTTAATGTTACGAAAGTTTCAGCTAACGAGTGAAAACTTACAGCAATAAATGACTACTATTACAATCCATAACTCAAATGTTTATAAATTTGTTAAGTCTCCTCTACGCCTAGTCAGAAAATTATCCGAATCTATTCAGGGAATTTACAAAAGTACAGGATAGAGCCAGATTCCATTAGTCCTTTATACGGCTGGACAGCATTCAATAGAGAAATGGACAAACTAGTTCCCGCAATGAGTTTTAGAGGTGGCTTATGATGTTTGATTAATATTTTGCTGATAAGACAGGAAAATAGACGGTATATTAAAAACCCCTCTTGCGCCGCTACCAGAGGGAATAACGCGGATTGACAGGAGAGACATTATGAATTACGGACAGGCTGACATATCTGATCACCATACTTCAAATTCCATGAGAGTGAAACTTCAGTTAATAAAGTGCTTAGATTATAAAGTTTATTGACTAAATAAACAAAACGAGAAAGTGAATTTGAATGTGTACGAACAATGCTTTGATATAGTCATTGAACTTAAGCCCAAAAATTTAAACGCCCTTCAGAAAGTGTTCAGCCGAAAAGGAAACCAACAGACATATTTTTGGTCCAAAAGAAAACTTTGTTTTACACTTCAGTGTATTGGTCCACAAAGCAATCTTAGCCTTAGTTGATCTTAGTAACCAACACGACACAATATCTTCATTTCAGGTCGTCATGACTTGGGCTATGTTCGCTTTGTGGAACCGGCCCAAGATCTATGTTTCGTATATAGTAACACAGCCCTTTCCAATAAATAGTGCGGAAACCGTGGCTACAGTTAGGCTGCCTCGCGTCATCTTGAAGCCCCATTGACCGCCGTATAATCAATTATATTACTTGTTCTCCTTTAACCCGGTTTATTTGGTCAGTTCCTTTTCAAATACTTCAACTAATCTTTACCAGTAGCCTATTACAACAAAGCGTTGTGTGCTTTAGAAGGAACAACCAAGAATGCCGTAGCATTCGATATTCAAGTTGATGTAATGTTGTTTCCATTGTCTGAGGGATTTCTATTCAACTAGTCTGTATAAATCAGACACAGTAAAACAATTTTTCACTAAACATTCTGTGTATTAGTTCCAGTGATAACATTTTTAGCTTTACCATAATTATTTTGTTATCAAAATCTAAAAAATGTTAATGCTAGAGCAGAAGACGTGCAGCACGTTATCAAATCAGAGCCAAGATGATAACTTTGAG
The DNA here is from genome assembly GCA_030265115.1 of Mopalia vespertina. Taxonomy (NCBI): domain Eukaryota; kingdom Metazoa; phylum Mollusca; class Polyplacophora; order Chitonida; family Mopaliidae; genus Mopalia; species Mopalia vespertina. The sequence goes on from JAQQZZ010080394.1 coordinate 11,928, forward strand.
GTCTTGTGATATTTTCAATTTCCAAGCGGGTAAACACCCGGTACATCCCAGCGTGTGATTTTTCGTTTAGCAAAATTCCAATAATTAAAAATAAGACATGGCTGCCTCAACTTCAAATTTTGTTTTCTTAGACTTACAGCACAAATATGGACTTGGTTGTCGCGAATTTAGTTTAAAATATATGTCTGCTTCACAATCACTGTAATTAAATTGCATCAAAGTATCAGAAAAATTGTTTTGGAAGACTTTTCCTTCGGTGTGTTTCGCTGTTTTCCATTTCAGTGGAGTCTGACGGCATTGCTATGGCAGCACTCGATGCCAGGGGAGGAAAATTCATATCTTAGATTGGTTGGTGCCTGCGGCGGCTCGGATTTTGACTCGGGAGTCAAAGTGGCGACAGAGGTCTTAACAACAGCACTATGACTTAGCCTTGGGCCGAAACCCCTACGTCAAAATCATCCCGGCTGTCATGTCTTTACACTTAAAACAGTAAACAATAGGTTTACCAATATTAACCAATCAAATCTCTTTGTCGAGACATGACCCTATTTTTAAACTCTTTGTCGCGAGATCTAGCCAAATGTCACGTTTTAAGTACCTTTTATAGTTTACACCTGCGATGTCCCACTTTATATTTTGCGAGAATGTGTAGCGATATGTGCATCTAATAGTAATTTTATCCAGAGTTTAAAGCCGTATTTCCAAAAATTCAGAGAACTAAAGCCTTGGCCATATTTTCAATCAGCTTAATGACTCGATGCTTATGCGTTGGGTTGTAGGATGCAGGGAGGCGGTAATTCGAGCTACCTCGTGAACAGGGGTGGCCACGCCCAAAATGGCGACTTTCAGTGGTCGTTGGGAGGTATATATTTGTTCTTCTTAATATAATAAAAATAAACGAACAAGTGTTAATTTCACACCATATTTCAGTATGCTAAATGTTAACTTTTCACGCCATATATTTGTTATTCCAGCACAGGCCTCTTATTAAAAATAAAATAAGTTATTGTATGAAATTTTAATAATAAGTCATAACAAATCACAAACGTAATTATTGTCCATAGAGAATCTGCAATATTAGTCAGGGGTATTCGTGTTTTACTTCACTTTGTGTTTGGATGATTGATGACATATTTTAACATTCACAGTGAGCGATGTCACGTCAAATTAAGATTCATCTTTGAGAGACCTCGGTGTTTTGACGATTTTTTGCCAATCCATTTTCTGATAATTGATTAAACTTTTTTATTGTACCAGTGATTAAATGGAATACATACGAGTCTGTTACAGGTGTTGGGCGTGAATTGTTTCCATCAATCACATATTTCTATATGATAATATTTTGATGAGAAAATGTTGATAAAAATATGTAATAATTTACTGATAAACTATGAGGAACTTTGAAAAAGTAACGTTCAAAGAAATAAGCAATCAGGTCGACGGTTTAACTGATTGCCAGATGACTTTGTTATGCCTCATGTCAAATAGCTTTGTTTGGATTAGTCAAAAACAGGTCACGTGTCAACGAAATAACGTTCTATCGCATGCAGTATAATAATAATAATAATAATAATACACGATAGAGCATGAGACATAAAACATAATTTGCTCCCCGCCAAAGTTACCCTCTGTTCGTTCACACAATTTCCTTCTCCGTTAAAGCAGACGCTAAACCCACCACGTGAATCCGTTCTCTTATAAAGCTAAAAGAGGTTTTCCCGTTTCAGAAGGGTCACAATGTAGATCTTTCCTGCTAAAGCGTGCATTTTGTATTACCACAAAAGTATCGCATGTTTGAGAAAGAAACGCCATGATTTATGACTATAGTCGATGTCTCCAGCTGACAAATGATTATATCCCATTCTCAAACATGCGATATTTGTATATTATTCTAGCTTAGGGGTGCAGCTCGTTTTGGACCAGAGCTGACAAATGTATCGAGTTCAGTGTGAGGGAGTTGGCAAAATTGATCACAAGCTGGTCCATTGTGTCTCTCATTTTTGTCGGCGAGTCTACTTATATCGGTATTTGTGATGTAACGTCTTCTCAAACTTCCACTTACTTCTTTTCATACTGTGTAAATCGTCTTGGCGATATTTCAGGAAGCCAATTTCTAAGAAATATTGCAACATACAAGATCGAGGATATTTTTATAATTAGGATGTTACCTGATAGTGACACTCAGTGTTTAAATAAATAAATCCACAGACATTATGGTACAACAGATCTGTTCCAATATGCCCATTTTGTTTTGGATTTGTTTTGGTATAAAATACATTAAGAATAATAAATAGTTTAAGCTGACAAATATGTATTAATGATGGACCTTTCTCTGGTCACTCATTAATATCAAAAGTAGATTAACTAGAAGTTTGCAAAGCCCATATCAATAGCGTGTATGGCACTGTCTCAAAAATCGGCCGATTCAATTACTTGCCACCCCTCCTGTGGCAGACTCAGGGGAGGGAATTTCAGAATTGAATCGAACATTTACTCGCTAAGTCGATTTGACCTGGCTCTGTCTTGCGAAAAGTTTTTGCGCGTGGAACCAAGGCTAGTTTGCTTTGACAAAATAGCCAGTGGTGGTGGAATAGTTACAATGCAAACCCAGACTTTTATCAAGATCGAACTATTTTATTGTGTATGTTCGAACTGTTCGAAATATATCAGAATAAAGTCATCGATAAGATCGATGTGAGCCATGGCAGTCTGTGTCCTCTTATGGAGGCGAGCAGACGACAAAACATTTGTATTATTTGCACCAAGACATACATAAGAAAGGAACAGTGTTTTGTTCAAATGTCATTTTACCTAAGAAACGGGCTAGATTGGTGTTAGATTTGTCGGTACAAACCCGCGTAGTACTTTTCCTTTCCACGCATGTGCACAAAACATCCGGCTGTTAACATTACACTTTCTCGTGTACTATTATTGCTTCCATTCACCTCCGAGATATCTGTACCGGTACGAAAAGCCAAAGAGACGAAGGATTTTTCGATATGACCAAACTAGTCACCGATACTTGGCGAGACAAAAATCGTCCCGGCGCAGGGCAGACGTTTCTGACAACCGACTGTGCACAACTTACACTCTACGTCACCCAATCTCGTGACAAAACATGAGCGAGGAAAACAATGCCGTCTACACTACTGAATACGGAGTTGCACATTTCTGGTTAATGGACTTCTGGTATATATGTCAGTTTGGCCATAATGTACACCCACACTCATTGCTGAGCAATTTGTGGCAACTTCTTTAAATATTAAATAGGCCTGAAGACGAAATTGTATTTGCCTGCACTATTTCTGCTCTAACTGTTCGATTAATGTCGAATAGGCGACCACATGGTTCCACTGGAATATGAATCTGTTATGGTTACAAATAACTGACGCCTGCATGGTCTGTAATAACATCTGATTCGCTAACGGTCCAACGGATGGAATACATATTTTATATCAAATAGATAGAACGAATTCTTTAAACCTCATTTAGTGTTTATGTTATTATGAGATATTTTAATATTCACAACGACGACTGCTTTAAGAAAATTCGTTTCTGTTGAAATAAAAAACACACATATCTTTAGTGTTTTGTATCAATCGATTTGCAAGTGATTTTTTTAACGGCCACATCTGAATAAATTGACAGAATAAAATTCAACCAGATAGATTCACTGGAGCCGTTTGTGGCTTGACAGATCGCATATATTTTATTTCTGTGTTTTCATCATCAAATATGTATGCAAGTTTCATAACCTAGAGCTAAGGAGGTGAAATAGAAAATGACATATGGATGAACTTTCCAATTTCGCCCAATACCTTGTTAAGTTAGATTATTGTATAACGTCACTTTCAGAACATTAGGAATAGCAAAATTAGCAATATACTCATAGGCCCCTGGACTAAGAGAAGTTACTTTTTTGTCCACCACTACTATAGTAGGGGCCTAGGGGGGGACTAAGTAAAAGCTACTCGTTGTCCGTCCGTCCGTCACAAATGTTTGTGAACAGGCTAGCTTGAAAACCAATTCACCGATTAACTTTAAACTTGGTATGTAGCTTCCTCCTGTTACGAGAACGGATGGTATTGCTGTTCATCAAATTCCGTTGAACGAAATGCTCGTTATTACATAACTTGAGCATATTCATGCCTGTGTGTATTGTGAACACGATAAGTAAAGAATAAATTCATGGATAAACTTCAAACTTGGTATGTAGCTTCCTCCTGTTACGACGGATGGTATTGCATTTCACCAAGTTCTGTTAAACGAAATGACTGTTATTACATAATTTTAGCATATTCATGTCTGTAGGTGTTGTGAACACGATAAGAAGGGAATAAATTCACAGATTAACTTCAAACTTAGTATGTAGCTTCCTCTGGTTAACACAGCGGATGGGATTACATTTCATCAAATTCTGTAAAACAAAATGGCCATTATTACATAATTTTAAAATATTCATGTTGTGAACACGATAAGTAGAGAATAAGTTCACGGAATAACTTTAAACTTTGAAGATACTTTCCTGCCTTTAAGACAATGGATGAGATCGAATGTCATCAAGTTCCGTAAAACAAGATGGCCGCCATAGCTTTATTTTACAATATTTATTACTTTATATTTTGTGAACCCTATAACTCTGTAACAAATTCACGGATTAACTTGCAACATGAAATATAGTCCCTCGTATTAAGACAACAGATGGGATTGAATTTCATCGAATTCCTTAAAACAAAATGACCGCCATTGCGTCATTTTACCATATTCACGCCTATGTGTTCTGAACATGATAATTTTGAGATTAAATTCACAGATTAACCTGAAACCAGGGAGTTAGCTTCCTACTACTGCGACATAAGATAGGATTGCATTTTATCACAATTCGCAAAGCATTATGGTTCCCATTGCATAATGTTTCAATATTCACGGCTACATGATAATTTTGAGAACAAATTCGCTGAATAACTTGAAACTTATACGGTAGCTTCCCTCCCATAGAGACAAATAATGGGGATTTCATTTCTCCAAATTCCGTAAAACAAAATGGCAGCCATTGCATTATTTTAATATATTTCAAACTCGTAAAATAGTTTCCTTCAGATAAGAAGCCGTGGGATTGCTTTTCATTTAAATCCGCAAACCATGATGGCCATCACTCAAATTCAATTATTAACCTCAAAAATCGCTATTTTTGTTAATACCATAGACGTGGTATTATTGTTAATACCATAGACGTAGTATTTTACTAGGTTTCAAAACAGGATTATAGATTTAGGGAAAGACAGTTCTTCGTCTTCTAACATTTCTTTCTGTTGAAAACTTTCCTGATACTTGTTTACAGTCAATTGCATCATTATGACCGTATCACCATGTATTTAACAATGTTAAGGTCATGGTACATCCAGTCACCTTTACTTGATCGCGTGCAGTCAACAGCTCCAGTGATATTAGTGTACACGCAACCACGCACGTTAGGTTTAATGTGCAAGTGTGAATATTGTTGGGGTAGCGCTCACATTAGAAACTCTGCTACAAAAATTCTAAAATTAGAAAACACAATTCAACGTACTTGAACGTTTCGGTTGTATACTTGGATTCCCGTAGTTTCCACTCAATTGTATTATTTCGACCACTATTAAGGACAGGGCATATGTTGTTCTGAGACCTATATCTGATCGCGCTAAGTCAAATTGTTTGGAGCTCCAGTCACATTGTTATACACACAACCAAGCATTCCCGATATAGTAGTATCGATTTGTATGCGAATGTACTACCTGGTGTAGCTTTTAAGAACTTTTAAAACACCTTTGTATCACTAAACCGTAGTAATTGATCGATTGATTGATTGATTTAGTGATTGATGTTCTAAGCCACATTCAGCGGAATTTCAGCTGGACTGTGGTGTGAACATTTGAACAATTTCAATATTTCATAATTTTAACGGATTGACTGTTCCAACTCGAAGCATCCACGGCCTTACATCAAAAAGAGAAACGAAAAGAACCGAAAAGAACAGACACAAGTGTTAAAATCCCCAAATATATTCAACATTAAATATTTTCATTTCCGTTGTAAAGTTGATTAATTGGCTAGTGGCTGTGACGTGAACGTATTTTCATTTGATTTATGAAATTTTGAAACAAGATGCTAGATTTGAGGAAATACAATTCTTCGTGATATAACACTTTTTTCTGTTGGATGCTAGCAGTCCATTTGTTTTGACACAAATACACCCTTACGGCATGATGCATTTAACATAGTTGATGACATGGCACATTCGCTAACCTATATTTTGTCGCGTAAAGTCTACTGAATTGCTGCTCCAGTCACGTTATTCGATACCCCAATCAAAAATACAGTATTTTGTTTTTATTTGTATGTGAAGATAATTCCTGATAGGCTATTGTAACCATATTTAGAGCAATGGAAAACATTTCAGCACATATATAACAGCGCATTAAGTATTCAGAGTAACAGAGAATATTAAAAACATAATATGCTGATATTACAAACTGGCTAAAATGCAATTACTCCGAAAATACGATACAAAGTGATACACAGAATGGTAACACAAGACAGAACTAACAAGATTGCTGCTTTGTTTCTCTTTATAATGACTAGAATAAAAACTGAGGTATGTATTAATACGCCTATGACTTCGGAGAATGAAACAAAGCATTGTTTACAAAGGTATACACAATTATATTTAGCTGGTGGTTGGAGGGAGCTTTATGTTGCCCCAGTGCTCTCAGAGCTAAAGGGGAACAGGAAGCCGATCTTTGTGATGTCTGTATTGTGTCTTGTTATTGTCCTGTATTTGTCTTATCTTGTCTTTGTTTGTTGCCAGTGGTGTCGAGGGTGGTTTCCTTTACCCATTGGGCTGGCACGTCGTCATCTAAGTGAAATACCATTGAGTACGACGTTAAACCCCAATCAAACACAAATATATTTCACGGGAAGAGCCTACTGCACCGGATTGTCTTTTATAAGTGTACGGGTTAAAACCGTTTGTTTATTGTTATAGAAGGCTCACTCAAGCTGTGTGGTTAAATACAGATTCTACTTCATGGAAGGGATTCAGTCCAATCGTATTCTCGCGAGATCTTCTATAATGGACGAGACTAAGACAACTCTCGTACGCTATGTCAGGCCATCGCGCAATAATTTCCGCCAATATATGGGGCGACGTATGCCACAGACCAGCAACTAAAAGAAGTGCAAAACCAGATGACCTGGGTGTATCTTAGAGTCAATGTCTCGACGTAGGAAGTAGAATAGATTCTATTTTAGAATGGGATTCAGTCATCAAAATGAACCAAAAAAAAACACACTACGCTAGAAAAGCGGCTTTTAACTGGTGGCACAAGAATACACTCTAAAATAATATAGTTCCATGTTGCTGAGGTTATACTTTAAGTTAGTATTATATAAATAATTTTTGTGTCTTTTAGAAAGTGAAGATTAACAGTATTTTCGTTATTTTGGGATAACACTTTCTAAGTTTGAACAGATTCCAGTTCAGAAAATTTTGCAAGTTGAAAC
>JAQQZZ010080405.1:1014-17379 GCA_030265115.1 Mopalia vespertina
AAGAAAACAAAATCTAACACATGATGTGAGTTTAGCCTTATTTTAACAGAGTTCAAGTCGAACTTAAGGCAAATATGTCTTAATGACACCTTTTTTTTATTACAAAGCGTTTCGTACCATCAACGGATTCGATCTCACGACATGGTTTGCATGTGTCACTTGTTCTAAACAAAATGCAGTGACTCCAACCTATATGTTAGGGGCGTGTGCTAAAGTGCAATACAATGTTAACTTTAAAAGTCTTAATTTCATTGATGGTTCAAACTTAGGAAGTGTTATCCCAAGTTAACGGAAATACTGTAAATATTGACTTCCAACAGGACAAAAATTATTCATTATTAATCAAGTATCTAATTACTTTAATGTGATTTTTTTATCTTATCTCATTAAAATCGTCATCATTTGTTCTAATCATAGGATAAAGTTAATGGATCAAACATTTCAAACTAACGACCTCATTAATAATTTACTTGTTTATCTACCTCTAAGTATAAATTACACGCGAATATCTCACTGGACTGATTGGTTTTTGCGAGGGAAATACGATAAGCCGTCATCCGTGTGTAGTGAATTGAATCTTTTACTTAATGTTCTAGACATGTGTTGGCTGCAAATTGACATAACATGGAACACAACCCGTCTGTATTTGTGAGAGAACAAAAACATCCGTGTTTGTGGCAGTTCCAGCTCACTTCCTTTACAACCTCGTTTTGGAAAAGGTTATCAATTTTCAGTCCATTTCAAGGAAAACAATTAATCCACTTGTAGTAAATTTTATGGAAATTGATTTCTAAGAAAACACACCTGTTGCTTTTATAAAATTCAAGTGCGTTTTTTTTTTAAACTGTAGCGCCTCTCCTCGTGCTTACTGATATCATTTAATAGGGATTTATGTAAATGGCGTCGAATGATTTTTAACTGTTGGGTGAAAATCCAATATGTGTTTGGAAGAGTTTCAGAATAGTTACTTTAACAGAAAACGGAAATTTCGATTATTTGTTGTTGTTTTTTTCTTCTCTCGTTGAGAACTGTCTCCAAAACTTCGGTATGTCAGAGTTGAGTACCAAAGACGCCAGACTTCACCAAAAACATTCGACGCCTCGGGTATTGATTCGGTATATCCAAATGACGACAGAGGTCTTCATGACACATCTGGGTCATCTTAATTGTTTTTAAACCAGTATGGATAAACACTTCTTTCAAAAAGTGAAATCATTTAATACGCCGTACACGTCAATCACACACACAGGGACGTTATTGTAGATACGCACCGATAATTACAGTGTGTATATTGTATATGGGCATGGATAAAAACGTCGTCTGACAGTGGAAAAAACTTTAATCACATTTCAAAGATCACTTTAAAATAATTGTGAAATTGAAATAATAAAGTAAGGGTTAAACCCAATTTACGAAACCAATATTCAGTATGGTCATCCATATTGTTCTTATATCACTTAAACTTGTGAGTGTCACCCTAATACAAAATGTTATACTTGTTTGATTTAGGATTTGGGTTAGCGTAAGGTTTAGTGATAATCCTGTCCGAGATCTAAGAATTGATGTTTCGTCTAGCATGACGGACTAAGCCTCTCCGGTGACGTAGAATAGGTGTATCCATCAATTTGGGTCATATTGCTTGTGACTCATAGTAGCCAGAATGGTTTTCTGTTATCTTTATTTGTTCTTTACACAATTGGTAATTTCCCCGTCGTCATCAAGTGAAAACGTTATGAATTGACAGGTTCGCTAAAGCCAGTTCTTACTGGTTATTCTCGTCTTTTGTCCACTTTTTGTTAGGTTTGTACTACTCTTTTGAATTTTTTATAATTGCTATTTTTTATTTTTATATTTTTTATATTTTTACTTTTTTATTAATATTTGATGGGATTTTTTTTTGCAGATCCGTAAAACTGTACGTAAATTATTGGGAGAAAAATCAATTGTAGCCTGTGCGTAGAAAGTTTAAGAAGTCGCTAAATGTGCACGTTACTATAATACAGTTTTCAAAAAGTGAAATCATTTAATACGCCGTACACGTCAATCACACACACGAGACGTTATTGTAGATACGCACCGATAATTACAGTGTGTATATTGTATATGGGCATGGATTTTGTCCATCATTGTCTGTCTGGTTGTTAAAATGCAGCTGTGAGATATTGGTTTCCTGAAGAGAAAATGGGTTTTGGGAGGTGATAAAAGCAATCTGGAGGAAGAATAGTCCGTGTTGATAGTCATTAACTGTGCAGTCTAAAGATAGCCTTTGTACACATCTCAACCAATTACTGACCACGGAAATCGCCACTCAATAAAACGGCTCGTCAATTTTAACCATTCCATGATTTGAATGACCGTGACTGAACCCCGATGGTCCGAGAAGGTGGTTTTCGACCTGAAACCCATCATTATTCAACGTGCATCTAATTTGGACAATTTAAGATAAGGCAAACCAAATACAGACAGCGGAAATAACTGCAGAAAAATGCTTATAAAACACAATTGTTGCCTTGGACATTGTACAGTCAGTCATTGCGTATATCAATAGGCAGATCTTTAGTCAATCAGTGAGGTAAAACGAATTATGTTTTGCTTATGATTTCGCAGTGCACCATTGGTTCTCCATACACATTTAATATTTATCCATATCAATCACAAGTGTCTAAATCTTATGATACTTTGTCTTAATGACCAAAAAAGACAAAGGGTTTGATGGTTTCTTTTGTTTTCTAAACATGAATTAACACTTTCCATCTAATAAAATGCCTTTCAATCCGGCACTTGTCCTGTCCCTTCAGTATGAAGTCAGCACCGCTTAGCTGTCTAAAATGTTTCCACATTATCGAAAACCATCGGTGAAATCACCTTATATAGCAATTATATAAGATCTAGTAGCTTTCGTGGGGTAAAAATACTTTAAAGGGAATAAAGTTGGTTTGTGGCCTAAAATATAATTTTAATGAATGGTTGTGAATAATAGTATACTCGTAAGTCTGGGATAACATTTTCTTAGTTTGAACAAATTTGTAGTTCAGAAAATTTAACAGATTTAAAACCAAATAAGGCCTACGGGTAAAAGTCCGTGTGGCTGAGTGGTCTAGGTGGCCAGCAATTACTGCTGGCGAGCCTAACTCTGAGGGTCGTGGGTTCGATTCATGGACGGGTTTAAACCTGCAAGATTTTCTGAATTAGAATCTGTTAACACTAAGAAAGTGTTATCCCAACATAACGAAAATACTGTTAATATTCACTTTCTAAAAGACACAGAAAACAATCATATAAGTGACAGTTTTAAACACAATATTTACAATTGTAAGAGCCAAAATGAAACATTTAGTGTTAGAATTTTCACTGATAAGATCCAGATAGTAGAGTATGGTGACCACTCCAAAAAAATGATAAACAGTTCATGTTAATTATGTATATAGAGATTATATGCACAGTGCGTAATACGTGACGATGTATCGGCTCGAGTTGTCTCAGGTCGGAACGCCCACTAAAATTCCATTAAGTTAACAGAGCTGAGAGCAACGGCCCTAGGAAAGTCTGCTAAGATGACGAAATGGGACGAAAAAAATGGTGCAATTTTGAATAAGGGCTCACATTAAAAGAACACAAAAAGCTTTAAACTTTTAGCAAGGCAAAGAATAGATAGTTCTACTAGCAAAAGACACCATAAACACCGGTTTCAGTAAACATAATGTGCGAATTCAGGATAAAAACGTCAGAATTAATAACCATTAGAGTGGCCCTGATAAAGGTCTATTTGTGTAATAATGTTTCAAGATGAAAATCGTATGTTTCTTTGCTCTAATTAAATAAGGCAACATTATTCATAGAATAATTATGTTTAGATGCGCGATGGATTTAACTACATGTTTTCGTAATGTGTAGTAACCTCAAATTGTATTTTTGACTTCCAACAGAACTCCCTGACGTATTGTGTTGACTAACCTTTTTATAGCAATTTACACGTGACAATGAAACTAAAATTTACCTGTTTGATTGGGTTTTAACGCTGTACTAACATGACGGCGTGCAAGCCCAATCGACGAAAGACTCCCACCCCTTGTAACGAACTACCACAGAACAAATACAGGACATTCACAGGACAATACAAAGATGTCACAAACATATCCTCTTTATCTTAGAAAGCACCAGGGCAACCGGAAGCTCCCTCCAGCCACCCAACTAAAATTAACAATATTCTCTTTGTGAGTGGTGCGAATAGTGAAATAATTTACCCCAAAAAACAACTGTTGCTAATTTTGAAGAATCGATTATATTACATACCAAATGAATATGACGAACAGTTTCATCGTGGCCTCAGCTAAAGCAGAACAGAAATCCAGTATAGGCTTTCCCTTTTCTTCCATCCGGCCAATAATAACGCCCATGAATATAGAGAACATAACGAGACCCAACACGTTCGTACTTCCGGTGTGGTCGGGATAGGGAACCATTTGGGGTTTATCTGCAAATAATCAAAGGTAAGTGTAAGGTTAGTGTGCTATAGACATACAATTCGTTAACCAAAAACACACCCCACATTGGTTTGTTGTATATCTACATGACACTAAAACAGTGAGTGTCCCGTAATGTCAAAAAGGGGGCGTGGCTGTCGATCCTCTGACGTCAAAGCGGTTGAGATTCGTGGGTTTTTCAGTAACGTTACAATCGATAAATTTCTGTGACGTCATTCCAAAGTGCAACTATCACGAATGTTGTGACGTCTGAGGACCGCCTTGCAAGGATTATATTACCTCCCTTGACAACTTTACGAGGCTCCCATTAAATCAGTTTTTCTGGTCAAGTCTACTGTCGACATGAAGCACACAAGATGACCGATGCTGATGCCAGAATTATTGGCGTTTTCGTGTTCTGTTAATAAATAAGTCAGCCGTTACGCCACATTAGTACTATAGACGCAAGCAAAATTTGCTTGGTCTGCATTTAAAATATATACAACAATAAATATAAAAAAATATGTCGGTATCATACTTGAAAAGTCCTTTAACTATCGTTTCTTTGTTTATTCAAAATTTCTTTGTTGGATTCAAACGCCTTACGTAAAGCTCATCAGATGTCACGTCAAGCCATGGTGTGAAAGAAACCACGATCGACGTCACTGTCAACAAACAATGACAAGACAGGACAAACAATATACGCAATACAAATACATCACAAACTGATCGGTCGTTTAATTTTTTAGTCATTGTTTTACATTTGCATTTAAAATATGACTCTATAGGAGCCCTTTAAGGTTTTTTTGTCATAGCTCTGGTGGATTCCATCATGGTTCTGTATGGAACCCTCCCGACAACTGTTCCAAGTATTTATCCCTTTCTTTTTATATCAAATAACCGTTTTTGTCGTAATGGTTCCATTTAGAACCATCCTGGTTCCGTATAAAAAAATCCTCTTTTGTAAAGAACCCTCAAAGTACCATTAGTTTTAAGGGTGTAGTTCAGACAAGCAGGCCCGTTACAGTCATGTTCCTAGGTCAAAAAAGGAAGATTTAACATACGCATGGAATAAGATAAAATACATGTCTATTGCAAATTAAATTTTGTTCCTGTGATATATTGATATGTGTTGAAAGACAACATATACTGATTATGAAACTGACTCTTTGGTGGATTTGTAAATATAAAAAAACTTGTTTCACACGTGCCTTGATTATACTTATTTCCAATGCGTTAACATCTGTTACAAACGTGATGACGGCCGCTAAATTAATGATTAACATTAGACGGATGCTATGTCAAATCATTGTTTGTTGTTGCTCTTGTTGTAGTATGTTGTTTTGTCAAAGACTATATAAGATACTGTAATATCAGAGATTCTTGTATTCAAATCAATTAGTAAAAAGTTAAACTAAATACATGTTTTGTTAAGATTTTAAAACGTTTCAATATTCACAGGAAGCGTCTCTTATAACAATACTTCCCTGGGAGATCTTTGATTAAGATCACCTTAACTTAACTAAATAGCTATTTCATGCCAGGTTTGTCATGAGACTCGGTAGATCCACATAAAAGCGAAGTAGGGGTATAGTCAATATAATACATTTGTTAGCAGATAGATAATCAAAAGAAATCTTGCCGACTCTGTCGATGGATATACAGTAAGCAGTAGTAACCAGTACCATTTAGGGCTATATACTGTGCCTAAGTCAGCTTAGTGTACATTTGACCCCTGAACCTTAGCCCTGTGCCAGCCATTGTTTCGAGGCTGCCTACAGACCAAGGTATTTTTCACAGGACGTTTTCCGGATAGCGTTATGGGAAAATTCCTAACTTATCTCAGTGTGTATTTTAAGCGCGTTTTTTAAAAAACTTTTAATGAGTTATTGAGTCATGCAAATACCTCATATAAGTGAGATATCTTATAGTGTAATGTTAAACTCGTAAAAAAACGAATAAAAAAACAAGGGCTTTTTGATAAGTTTTATTAAAACAAGCCAGAGAAAAAAAAAACAACATGTTATAACATTCTGTATTACTGATCTGTTTCAATACATCGTTGTCCTAATGTCCTTCTCAATCAACCCGTATTCACATACAATAACAACACATTAACTAGAATTACTATACATTTATAATGCCACTTTGGGTTTCAGATAGACCTTTTTAATATTCCTTTCAGTTCGATAAAAGACAAAGTGTGAGTTTAACGAGTTTTGCAGTGCTAGATACTCGGTTGCTGGTGCCAACACTATTAAACCGTCTCGGGAAGATTGGCCCTCTGAGATGGGATGAAATTCGGTGAGTAAATGTTGACATTGCCATTGATAGAATCCTTGATAAGTTGATGGGGCTCGTGTTGAAGACCCGACCTAGAGATCGTTAGAGATACGGCGACAGTTCACTTAAATAGTGATCACAAACAAAAAAGTCAGATCGATTATAAATGGTTCCTTAGATTGAGGGTCGTCAACTTGCTGAATGATCTGGCTCTGCAGAGTACATCAGGAGCTTCATGTCATCAATGATAGAAGGTAATAAATGGCTTGTTCACCTCTGTCAATTGTAGACTTTTGAAAATATCAAAGACTACTGTTTGATGTTCATGTGGCTGGCTCTTTTAAATTGAATGTATATGAATCATCACTTTATCAAGACCCTATAACACGGGGAAATGGTTCGTTTGGTGCTACATTCTGTTCTAGTTAGGGTCATCTCTGGGCTAGCATACTCTCTGGTAATAGCACGGACTCGCTTAACTCCCAACTCAATAGCCTTGTCGTTGTTTCATAGGAAACTCTTGACAACTATTGTTTTTACCAGTCTCAGCTTGTCAAGAAACTCCTTCTGTAATGAAATTGTTTTCTTTGAGGTGTTCCAATAACTAGAAGAAGGTGTTACAAAAAGTTTATAAATATTGACAAGATATGACCCAACGAGGCCTGAATATTATATCTAAAACAACAGACACTGTGACAAGTTCATGTGTATTCCCTACACTAAACAGACTCAAACACAGATTGTATTAAAATGAACTGATAAATGCGGAAATAAAGACATAGTTTTCAGACATTATCGTCGTTGTTCAATCTGAAACAAATGATTTGCTTTCCCTGACTATAGTATCGCGTATTTTAAACTCACAGCGTTATGGCAAATTCAGCGTACCCTAAACGGAACTGTTATTCCACATCAGTTCTGCCCAGATCACGCATTGCCAAGAATAATTAACGATTTTGTACGCCAGTTTGGATTTTATATAGACCTCTTTAATTTTCCTATTAGTTCGATAAAAGACATGAACGAATTATGCAGTGGAAGTTCCTCGGTTGTTGGTACCAACGTTATTAAAAAGTTTCGGAAGGATTTGCCCTCAGTTTAGCGACAGTTCACTTCTATAGTGATCAAACTGAACGCCAAACAAAAAGTCCGATCGATTTAAAACGGTTGCTTAGAAAGAGAGTCGTCAACTTGTGCATAGTCTCGCTCTGTCATCTGTCTAGGTACACTGGGCGCTTCACGTCCTCGATTCTAGAAGGCAATCAACTGCGTCTTCAGCCCTGTCAATTATTGACTTTTGAAACTATTAATGACTGGTGTTTGCTGTTCCTTTGACTCGCTCTTTTACATTAAATATATATGGATCAGCACTATGAAGACTCTATTTACCACCACCGAGATGTCTCTACACCTGGTAATGGTTCCTTTGATAATTTCTGTTCCACTTAGATATGATCTCAATGGACCGTCTCTTCTGGGTCATGTCCGTGAAATAGCATACACTTTGATGATGACCTCAATACCATGGACTCGCTGATATCACAACTCAACAGCTTTGTCAATGTTTCATAGAAAACTCTGGCAACTATTGTTTTACCAGGCTCAGCCTGTCCAGAAAGCTCCTTCGGCAACGTAAGTGTTTTCTTTAAGGTGTTCCAATAACTAGAACTGTGTTATGAAAAGTGGAGTAATATTTGCAAGATATGAATAAACGAGGTCAATGGAACATATTCCTTTGATATTAAATCTAAAATAACAGACACTGTGTTAAAGTACATGTGTATGTCCTGCATTTAACAGATTTAATAACAGGTTGTATTAAAATGAACAGATAAAAAAGGAAATAAAGACTTAGTTTTCAGACATCTATGTTCAATCTGAACCAATTGATTTGCCAGCCCTGACCAGTATCGAATATTGTAACTTCTCAGCATTATGGTAAATTCTGAGTATCCTTAACTGAACTGTTATTCCACATTAGTTCTGCCCAGGTCACGCATTGCCAAGAATATTTAACCATTTTGTAAGCCAGTTCGGGTTTTATATAGACCTCTTTAATTTTCCTATTAGTTCGATAAAAGACATGAACGAATTGTGCAGTGGAAGGTCCTCGGTTGTTGATAGCAACACTATTAAAAAGTATCGGAAGGCTAGGCCCTCAGTTCAGCGACAGTTCACTTCTATAGTGATCAAACTGAACGCTAAACAAAAAGTACGATCGATTTAAAACGGTTGCTTAGAAATAGAGTCGTCAACTTGTGCATAGTTTCGCTCTGTCATCTGTCTAGGTACACTGGGCGCTTCACGTCCTCGATTCTAGAAGGCAATCAACTGCTTCTTCAGCCCTGTCAATTATTGACTTTTGAAACTATTACAGACTGGTGTTTGCTGTTCATTTGACTCGCTCTTTTACATTAAATATATATGGATCAGCATTATGAAGACTCTATTCACCATTATCCCGATGTCTCTACACCTGGTAATGGTTCCTTTGATAATTTCTGTTCCACTTAGATATGATCTCAATGGATCGTCTCTTCTGGGTCACGTCTGTGAAATAGAACACACTTTGACGATGACCTCAATATCATGGACACGCTGATATCACAACTCAACAGCTTTGTCAATGTTTCCTGGAAAACTCTGACAACTGTTGTTTTTACCAGGCTCAGCTTGTCAAGAAACTCATTCTGTAATGGAATTGTTTTCTTTGAGGTGTTCCAATAACTAGAACTGAGTGTTATGAAAAGTTGTTGTAATTTTGGCACGATATGAAGAAACGAGGTCAATGGAACATCTTCCTTTGATTTAAATCTAAAATAACAGACACTGTGCTAAAGTAGATGTGTATGCCCTGCATTTAACTTACTCAATAGAAGGTTGTAATAAAATGAATAGATAAATAAGGAAATAAAAACATAGTTTTTAGACAAAATCATCGATGTTCAATCTGAAACAAATGATTTGCCAATCCTGACAAATGTCGCATATTGTATTAAACCTATCTGCGTTAGGGCCAAGTTAGCCACTATAAACTGAAGAGTTATTTAACCTAAGTTCTGCGGAGATCACCGCTTTACGTTTTGACAAGAGATATTTTCGCAAAATACAATTTCCACAGCACTGCTACGTTACCAAAGTCCTGTCAAACTCCTCTCAATCTTTTTTTATAATTTGCTGCCAATTACCGGTTTTGTAACGTTGTTATGTAAGGGTAAATTATACGACGTTATAAACGAATTGTATGTAAATGTAACCAGGGCTACTTGACAAATAAGCTTTTTGTTAATAAACGAACAACACCAGGAAGTCTCTTTTTAACATAACTCATCTGTTAAATACGTCTATGGAAATTGTGTATCAAATATTCGTTCCCATACATAAAAAAAAATAACTCATTGTTAACAACAAGGATTTGTTTCTAAAGATTTTTTGAAGTTTCAAATGGGAATTTGGATATTCCTTTCAGTTCGATAGAAGACAAACTGAGAGT
Source organism: Mopalia vespertina (assembly GCA_030265115.1). Lineage (NCBI taxonomy): Eukaryota > Metazoa > Mollusca > Polyplacophora > Chitonida > Mopaliidae > Mopalia > Mopalia vespertina. The sequence continues at coordinate 11,254 of JAQQZZ010080405.1, forward strand.
TGAATGAGTTGTGCAGTGCAATGTACTCGGCTGCTGGTGCCAAGACTATTAAAACGTCTCGGTAAAATTAATGATCAAAATGGGATAAAATTCGGTGGGTAAATGTTGACATTGCAATTGCTTAAGTCCTCGAAACGTTGATGGGAGCTCGTGTGGGAAGACCCGACCTCGAGATCGTTAGAGACAGTTCACTTAAATAGTGATCTCACAAAATGCTGGACAAAGATGTCAGATCGATTATAAATGGTTCCTTAGATAGAGAGTCGTCAAATAGTTGAATTGTCTGGCTCTTATATCTGACAAAGTACACCTGGCGCTTCGTGTCCTCGCCTCAAGACGGCGATCAACTGCTTGTTCACCTCTTACAATTGTTAATGTTTGATGTTCACGCTCTTTTACATTAAATGTATATGGATCAGAACTATGACGATTTGATTCATCATCAGCCTGGATGCCTCTACACTTGCTAATAGCTTCTTTCGGAGAAATTGCTGTTCCACTAGTTGCTATCTCAATGTAACGTCTCTCTGGCTCGAGTCTGTGAAATAAGATACACTTTGACGATGACCTCAATACGGCGGACTTGTTGGCCTCACAATTCAACAGCTTTGTCCTTGTTTCATAGCAAACGCTGACAACTATTATTTTAGCAAGGCTCAGGATGCCCAGAAATGCACCAAGCGGGTGATTTGAAAAGTTAAGTAATATTTGCGAGATATGAAGAGACGAAGCTAGTGGAATGTTATTTCTGACAAATGTTAAAACCAACAGACAATTGTATATGGTTCCAAGTGTGTCAAGATTATCATGGAGTCTTTCATGTTGTGTTAACAGGAACAGAACAGGATAAAGAACTATAAAATAAGCACATTTTTCTAGCATTATCAGCCCACATTAGCCCTGACATGTTGTAACATTGCCTAGTTACTCGAAATTCAGTCTAATCTAAACAGATATTCTATATTACCTCTGTCTAGACAACTGCTTTACGTTTTGGCAAAAGACGCTCTTTTTTTATCGATATACTGTGATTCCCACTGAATAATTTGACATAGTAGACCAAAGTGACAACTCCGAAAAACGACAAGATACGCATGTTAACCGAAATATAGAAAATTAACATGCGTATCTTGTTGTTTTTCGGAGTTGTGACTTTGGTCTACTAATATCGCTATTCGTTTTAATTAAGCTAACACAATTTTCACATCCATAATGCGTCTTGTCAAACTCGATCTGGTCTCTTTAAACGTTAGCAGGTCCGATTGCCTTGCTTCCAATTAACGGGTGTATAAATCTACGTATAATATTGCTACACTATAGTCATTTTAAGGAATAAAACGTTTAACATTATTAGCTAAAAACAAAAAACCAACGTTTGGCCAGTCTTTGTCCTGGATTCATCCAAACCCTCTACAAAGCATTCTTTCTTCTTTGTCTGATTTATTTCTTCAACTTGTTATAGTCTTCCAATAACTTAAAGTAATAAACATGACTAGAGTCTCCTTGACATAAAGACTATTGTGTTAAAGATTAATGTGTAAAGATTAAAAGACTAATGTGATAAAGATTATTGTGATCTAATGTGATAAAGACTAATGTTATAAAAACACTGTGATAAAGACCATTGTGACAAGAATATAATGATAAAGAATATCGTGATAAAGACTCAGATGATGCAGACTAATGTGATGCAGACTAATGTGATAAAGACTAACGTGATAATGGATATTGTGATAAATACCATTTAGGATCAATGACATATTCTCTTTTTTATATCTAATAAACACATACTTTGTTATTGTTATTTGAAACTCCAGTTAGTATTTGTTTAACCTTGCAGATTCTGTCCGCCAGCAAGCCATCGTCAGTTGTGAATGTTCACTGCGATCTGTCAATAACTCACAGGGCGGGTGTGGTGCTGTTAGTATTTGCTATTTATTTAAGTGGGAAACACACACACACAATCGCCTTGTGTTATAATAAAGCCAGGTTTTAATGCATTTTAAAAGGTGTCAATCTGAAGCCAAACAATTCCGGCCCTGATTATAGCATTGCACAAGTGATTTTAAAGTTAGCGCTCTTCAAATTAAACTGAAGTCATTTCATATTCATTCTGCCCAGACAGGTCGGCTGTGTTACTTGAAAAAAAATGTAAAACACTTTTGACAAGTTTGCAAATAAAAAATCAGAATAACTGTGTATTGAATATAACTTCTCAATCAGCAGTTGTGAAAAAATTCACAGATTGACTGCCCCTTGTCAGACTCATTCTGGCTCCTGTCCTTCCAACCAGAATCGTTTGGGGTGCAGCTCAGTCTGTTAGAGTGCTATTCCTGCTAACCAGAGCATTGAGTTCGATTCCCGTTGAGGCAAGCAAAGTTTTCTTTCTCAATAATAAAAATAAAGTTTGTCCTCAATATGAGGTGTATCACTCGGCAAAATCATACTGTTACCACAAACATAATGATTGTAAACCGTTCTTGCTGCAACCCTACATGTTAAAATAACACACGTCGATAATCGATCAGTGTTTTTACTTTCGGTCTTTTGATACAATATCCTGTATAGTATTGACAGTAAAAAAACTTTTGGGGGTCCACTCCCCCCTCTCCCCCCCCCTCCCAAAATAAATTTTTGTCGGTAAACTTTTTGGGGGTTTTTTTGTGCAAATTACATGCACAATATATATAGTCGCTAGATAAAAGTGAGTAATATTGAGAAAAAAGATGCATTAAGATCTAGCACCTTCACTATTAAACAATCTAAGAATATTGGACATTTTTGACAGGATCACATTTGACAATTATAGTTGACACTGTCATCGTTAGAGTCATTAATAGGTTGTCAGGGGTCCGTGTTGAAACCCCTACCTAGATATGGTTTGACACCAAGTTGATTTAAATAGTAATGGCGATCATACAAAGCTATCACAGATAATGGTAGACAAAAGAATCGGTCGATTTAAAAGAGTTTCTCTGATTGAGAGACGATGATATTTACAGCCATCGCTTATAGCTGAACTGTCTGTCATTTAATTGAGTGCATCACGCGCCTCAGGTCCCCATTCCAAATCAAACGCTTGACAAATGTCTCCCAAAAGTAACGTGCGTGTGTGTTGGTCAGATGACACTGTTTGTTTATAGAAATCGTGTATTGTCTTATCCGTGTCGTTTCTGTGATATAACAAGCACCGCTGTAAACAACATCGATGGCTCTGCCTTGATTTTGTCAGATAACCGTTTTGTTCATTTCTATTCACAGAAGACGCAAGGTCAATAAAACGTTTTGTCAAGGTCATGTTCTTGAAAATCGAGAAACCCTGTTAACCGCCAATTCTGTGAATAACATGGAATCGCTCTAAACCAATAACTACCAGTGGGGAAATATTCTCCAGGATAAATATCAGCGATCTGTTGTTACTAAAGAGACTGTGCCTTTCTAGAAAGCTTCAAAGACTTTTTGAATATTTTGTTTATAGTGCATCAATAACTGCTAGCTTCTGGCGTAAATAGTGCGGAAACTTTTTCTAAGATAAATCTTCGTTCATTTTTCTTTGTGTTTATGTAAACAGAGCAATAAGCAAATCAAGAAAAGTTTCGGAATCAGTACTGTAATCCGTGAGTGAGCTTACCATATTCAAACATGGCTGAGGGACTTTTTGTAATTTTTGTAATTTTCACAGCCGATTTCACAGTAGATCCAGTTATTACACAGTAGATCCAGTTATTACACAGTAGATCCAGTTATTACCTATTAGATCCAGTTATTTCACATTAGATCCAGACCATTGGCTTATTTTATTACAACAAATAATCTGGGCAGACGCAGCCTCAGATTAGCTGAGACAAGTTGAGAAACAGTCAAATATTTATATCGTCTGGATGACCTCCGTCTATAGTCTCTATACAAAGACCCGTTGATAATTTGGCTAATTGCTATCAAAGAACAGGAAAAGCTAATTTGTTTAAATGTTGACAGTGCCTTAGTACAAGATTACATAATTAAGTGCCTCTCAGCCGTCTATTAAGATTCAAATGACAATGAATTTAGCGGGAAGTGACATTCAGTTGTTAAATCTCTAATGATGAAAAGCGAGTACATGTATTGAGTACGCCTCATCGGCCGACATGTGTGGAACTGGCCAAACTTTGAGAATGCGTGTGAATAGAGATAAATTCGGCATTGCGAATAAAAACTATCATCAACCCATCAGTATACCTTTCGGCTCCTGAGACCATACTATTCTTATCCTACAAATAGCCGTCATTTCACAGAGACACTTTAGAAACGATTTCACAAGCAAAAAATAGAGCAAACAACCATAACAGAGTTAACTTGTTTTAGTGGCATTTAGAAGCAGTGGCAGTAACATAACACAATTCTATGGATTAAGCTAATACAAGCTTGAGAAAGGTGCTAGTGTCTGCACTGAAACGTTGCCCGATAATAAATATAGAAGTTGAAATCCATAGAATTGTGTTATGTTATCTTTTTAATGCATACAACATTGATGAATTATGGTTTTATTTCATTCAGGTGTAGGAATATCGAAGGGATTACACAGTCCCATTCTGACATTTGCGAGATTACAGCTGATCGGGGAATTTGACATGGATTTGGATTTTATAGTGGATATAAATACTAAATAGAAGAGTTACAGGTAAGTTTAAATACCATAAATATTGCTCTCGTGCATGGTAGAAAGAATATCTCTATCAACCATTTCTCTCCAACAATATTTATGGTATTCAAACTATCCTCTGTGTAATACACCTTTGTTTGCTTATTATTTCTGTTGTTCTGAAATATGCAAATGTGTTTGCTGATCAAGGCTGTAACTAGGCGCTCGACATATTAACGTCTATATCATCTACATATGATATAACTTAAACGTATTTTTAATATCACGAATATAACCTACAGCATGTGTTCAGGCATTTTTCATTCTAGACAATGGTCTCAAAATTAACAGAAATAATGAATAGCCACTGCGTCTGTATATTTTATAAGATTCGACATTTTACTTAATTCTTTTGTGTGTTTTCCTTAACAAAATATGTATTTTAACATTGATAATAATATATTGAAGTGGTTGGCATTTAATTCCTTAAATAAAGCTATAAGATACTTAAAAAACATTTATTGTTTGGTCAATATTTGTTGGCAATGTGTTGCCAGTGTCTGACGTTGTGTCGGAAGTGTGCGACGGTGTGTAGCCAATGTGTTGGCAGTGTGTGATAGTGTGTAGGCAGTGTGCTGACAGTGTCTGACGGTGCGTTGGCAGCTAAACACAATTTTCCAAGGGGAGATTGTTTCCTGAGGTACCTGCTGTTACTGTTTCTACTTAGAGTTGGCTAAGACTGCACCCTCAATTATCTCAATGAGTTTCTTATTTCCAAATTGTAAATGGTTAATTATAAAGTATCGAATCATTCTTTTCTGAGATCAAATTCAATATTAGCTGCATCAAATTGCAAACATTTACAAGCAAACTCCAAACCTCCGCTGATTCTGCTATCTGACATATGCTTTTGTTTCCAGAACAGCTGTTAAATAGCTCGATTGTGTAGAGAATTCAGAGTTTGCATCTGGTTAGGGTTAAGCAAATAATGTGCGCGTTAATTAAATTTGCTTTTTTTAAAATTATATGAAAATACAATCAGTCAATTTTTATGATAAAACATTTGGAGAATTGGAAATGACCTTTTATCGCATGCTGTGTATGTCTTCTTGATGTGTCGATATAACAATGCAAATTTAGAACTATCTTGAAGGGAAAGTTTATATGAAAGTTGATATAAACGCCAAGGGACCACAGTTGTTTGTATTGGACTTCTGTTTGTTGTTTTGCATATCGATGAAGCCAAGGTTTGTTCCTGGTTTTGAGGTTGCAATGCTAAACTGATGAGATGTGTATGCGTGGCCTCTGGCCGGAAAAATGTATTATAAACCAGTAGTGATGTGAAAATGTTACGAATTGTTATGTTTTTCAATGCTGTGTCGAGATCCACAGTCCTATATACACCTAGGGGAGTGATAGTTCCAACAAGACTTGTGTTCATCTTGTGTATATGTTGTGAGACGGATTTAGGAAGTTGAAAGATTAACAACGAATCTCAGATTCGG